>JAODIE010019590.1:3300-51127 GCA_027575565.1 Diploeciton nevermanni
ATATATGTATTCAGTTAAGTTATTTTACAGAATATCATAAATATATTCGTACCAAAATAATTATCACTTACAACTGAGAAAAATCGAAATAGGCTGTACTAGAATTACATTATGTTAATTTATGTATACTAACACTTCCTTATGGTGGAAATTCAAGATAATATATTAAATAAAATAATTACCTCAAAAATTTTGTTTTAAAATTCAAAATTAATTTAATTGTAAACATGTAAATACAATTGTACAGTTTTTTCAAATCTATTTTCATCACAAAGTGGATTTAAATAATGAAAATTATAAAATAATAATTAATTACGGTTTGCACATTTTCCGCAATCTATACTATATTTATTATTTATCCAGTGACACGATTTTAAAAATATTATGGAAACACGGCATCATTGTTATTATTAGAAATTATATTCTAATTTATATTAATCATACACCATTTTAAACAAATTATGCAAAACGAATCTACATATAAGTTCCAAGAACTAATACAAAAAATAAGGATAAATATTTGGGAAATATTTATTGCTTGTAATAGTATAAATTCTCAAATCATATATTAAAAAGTAACGAAGCTTAGTTACCCTTTAAACATACCAGCTATAAATTTGTTGCCAAGAGAGATTTAGTGGCGGAGCAGAAAAACGGGAATGCAACAGTTGTGCCAATATAATTCCAGGGATTTAGTCTCATTGATTTGTTAACTTCGTATCTGATAGCAATAAGCAAATGTAGCTTACTGCACTAAATTAATTTGTAGTTGGTTTTAAACAAGTGTTAAAGTAACTTTTTTAAATAAACCTTATAACAATTTCATACATGAAATATAATTTTATGTAATATAGCTATAAAATGTCATTTTCAAATTTATGAGAATACTACAGAACATAAATTGAACAAACAAGTACTTAATCAATAAGTTTGTTCAGACAGGAAGAATAATGCTTGGAAAATATCAAGACTCGACAAAAATACTCTATATCCACTCATTCGGCAAAGAATATCTAGGTGAATAAAACAAGAAAGTGCTTTGCTAACGCAATATATCTTTGGTTGGGTCAAGTTATTATCTAGAATCTTCACAGATTGCAAGGAAATTCGTTTTTCAGAAGTCTTGTCGGCAATAGCTGACCGGCATTGACGACGTACAGACTTTGGCGTACATGGCAAGTCAATATTTTATTATATCAGACCGGATGTTATTCGTGCTAAAAAATCCAACTGGTAAAGGATATTTTTTGATGAAATCTTGCCGACTTGTTAGTGGTTAGTATTAGCCTGATCTTCTCAGCGTATCCGCAGTATTTGTGGTCATAATACTCAATTGTGTCGGTAAATAAATAAAAAAAGAATCTACAATAAATAAGCAAAGTAATCTTATTTAGAAATATTTATAATATATTTCATTAAATTAGAATGATGTATTAATCACGTTGAATACACTTATTATAATTTTTAATCTGTTCATTTAAGATAATAATAGAAGTGAAAGCATGAATTGTTTCTTATTCAGATATATAATTAAGTATAGAAATTCCGACTTTAGCTTGAAGAAGCGCATTTATGGTTCTGAAAACAAACGGCTGTTGTGCTTACTAGGCGTAAAATGCATTCCGAGTTATCTTAAAACTTTATATATTCATAGGCTAACCCCATTATTTCATTCATATTTTTGTATATCATAAATAAATATATTGTTTTAGCGAACTTGCATAGATTTGTGCTCCATGAGTTAAAGCATTATCGACCTTTTCATATATTAATATAATGGCTTAGAATAATAAATTCCAAACAGAAAGAAAGAAATAATGTTACAATAAAAATGTTTTCCAATGGTGCCGTGAACTGAAGATAAAATTATGGTCATTATGTGTTTTGTCTTTGGGGTGCAGAAATTCCTGCAAAGACAAAAAAAAAACGGTGAGCCCGTGCTGTGTTCTATTTGTTTTGGAAGTTAAGCGCTGCGGAAGAAATTCGTGTAGAATAATTGATGAATGTAAAAACTCACCGGCACCAGGAATCGCCTGACTTCCGCCAGGGCGTACGCGATGCGAGCGTGGGCTTCTGCAGGTGTGGCAAACGCGCTGATCTCTACGTGCAATTCTTCACTAAGATGCTGAAACTTTGGATCACCACTCACACGTAATTCCTCTTCCTAAAAAATAAACAGGATTTAAAATTGAGAATACTTATTATCATAAAGAATAAAAACTATATAAAAACTTAAAAATGTTAAAATATTAAAGATATACAACTAATATAATAATATAGTATAGAATAATATAAGATATTTCTAATCCTTGTTCTTAAGTACCTAAGGATTATGATTTTTAATAATATATAAATATACATTTTCAAAAATAACAAAAAGCGCAATTGTACATCAAACATGATATAAATCCAATAAAACAAGAAATCAATATAGGCAATTGCAATTGTAAAGTTGACATTCTTACAATTTGCATATTTATTAAGCCTATTAAAACTTCTATTCCTATTTTAACTATTGTAATAACTTTTGTTACGTGAAGTCCATTACGAGATTACAAGTTAACTATGATTGATGCAAGAGAATTTTATTTGTAAGTCAACATATTTTAATGTAGTTGCGCTTTAATTTTAGAAACATATGTTTTCTTTCGTAAACAATCCCCACATACGCAAACGTATTACGCATGACACAGTTTAAGGCATAGACATTTATCTAACTTCCTAGAAATGACGTAGCAGTGTGTCCTTTATTGGCAAACTTTCTTATTTTTATTTATTATGTTTTTGTGTACATTTAATCAATATATCAAAACCTATAAACTTATAACACCTTCTTAACATAAAATAATTATTATTTAAAAAGAATTTTGTCCGTTATTGCGTTAAGGTTAATGTAATCGCAGTACAATACCTTATGTCGATCCTTCATGGAACCTCGGCCCAGAACAGCCATTTTGCACATTGTGTCTTCCTGTAGGCGCTTGAGAGAGTTTCCCTTGGGGCCAAGCAACTTTCCTACGAAGTTGAACTGCAAATATAAACAAACTTGAGAACAACTCTCTGCACCAAACATTCAAAACAATACAAGTTTTCAATATCATCAGAACTACAAAAATAAAACGTTATGCAAAACAATGTTAAATTTTTTTACAAAAAAAAAACGCACAGAAATGTACATTCTGTTTTAAGAGTTTCCGATATTTTTGAAATAAAGTATCTGTGGTATTATTTTCCATTACTTTTGTTGTAATAAATATTATATGCTAGTTACATTAACTCAAAAATTTTAGCAAAATATAGAAAAGAAAATTCTTCCTTCCTTCCGGTTGTTAGCACTTTTACGAGAAATCCTAGATGAAATTGCTACGCGCCTGTCACCGCCACCAGTGGGTGTTTAGTAACTGCTTAGAGTTTATGAAAAGAAACTTTTATATCAATACTGCAATATCCCATCTATTGAATGAAATATACCACTACACGTTACACTCGCATCATAAGTTCTGTGGAACTTGCCAGTTTCTGAAATCCTGAATGTAACCACCACTGGCATGACTTGCTTTAGGCTTATACTGTTGGCACTTTGTTGCAGCTACGAGATTTCTATGCCATCAGTATTGTGCTTATTTGTGATGATTATATACTCGAGTTATGTACCATAGAATACTAGCGGCCGGACTGCGAGAATTTAGTGACTAATGATAAAGCGTTTTCATACTCAGCGCTTCCACATTGTGAAATCTGACTGACTGTAAATGACACTTTATATATATCCTACAAGTGCATGTTTTTTATTCTAAATAATACAGCAATATAATGGGTCAAGCAAGTTTTTAACGATATGTTTCTGCGCAATTAAATTTTGCACGAATGCATGAGTTTTACGTATTCTGCGAAAGAAGCACATCCGGCGAGCTGGCATTGATAACAATGCCATTGAAGCAAACAGACTCGTTAGCACGCCTTGTTCAGTAGAACAAAGTGATTTTGTGTGATGTCTAGATTTATATTGATTGAAACCGGAAAGCGCAAAAACAATGCCATAAAGTTCAAACGCGTTTGCTGCCTTTTCTTGGAAATTATATTGAATGGTTTAAAATATGCAGTTATGACATAATTCCATTTTTAAATTTTTGAAAATAATTTTTCCATGTCATGTTTAATTAATAGTAATAATTAATAATAATATAATTGATGAAAACAATTGTATAGTCCTGTTAATTAAGGTATAAACCAGCAAGTCTATATCAACTTTTGGAAATTAATAAAATCAGAGGGTCTATCAAAAATTGAAAAATGTAACAAAGGGTCTACGAGAGCAAAATGTTTAGAAACTTTTAGTGTAGACAATAAAGTAATTTAATGTTTTTAATTGAAAATGAGTTCTTTACCAGTTGGCAGTAATCGAAAAGCAAATTTAATTATGTATAGACTAGCACTTAATTCAGCTAAGAACGAAAAATAAGTCGTGAGGTGGTTGTGTTAGAAAGGTGATGACTAAACTGGAATTGTAGGAAAGTAAAGTAATTTTTTACTACTTATCGTACAATTAAAAGTAATTTGAACTGATATTTTGTTGCCTCAATAATGTCACGGGATTTTCATTCTTAGGGGGTCACTCGCTTGGCGGCTAGCCGTGACAGACCGGGGATGTTAAGTAAAGCACAGGGTCCAAGAGGTATGCGGACATTTTATTAAGTATACTTGTCTTGACCTACCAAGTCAATATTGCGGTTATAGTCACTGCACTGGTTATGTGGGCAATAGTTCGCAACTGATTGGACACCGATTGGTCACCACTCGATAACTGATGACGGTTAACTCACGACCGATGACCGATCACTGGCAACTTGCAATTACTACTTACTAACTACTACCAAAACTACTAAGCTACTAACTAAAAACTACTAAACCGCTGGCTAAAGAGTCTGGGGTTTATATACCCGTTTATGATGTGGTAAAGATTTGTACTTCGTTCCAAATGTGTCTTACCCAGTGCACTTCTCATGGCGCTTCTACAATTGTTATGACCTTTCAGCAATACTCTACATACTCAGCAATACACTATACTCTTCAATGTGTAAGCAGGCCTCTTTTGCTAACGCTGAGTTAAGCATACCATTCCGGAGTTATCACAATACTTCCCATGAGTTAGTAACCTTCTTTGCTTATGCTGAGCTAATCATAATATTCCGGAGTTGTCAAATAGTATTCATGACAATAGATATAAATGCAATGTTTCCGACTAAACAACTGCCATAAATTGTAAAAAAAGTTTTTTTTTGGTTACTCTTAAACTGTTAAAATAAACATATATATAAAAGATACTAAATAATTCCTTAATGTATTAATTCTACTGTTATATCGAAACGTAAAGTTATTATTCAGAGTTTAATTGTGTGGTTTTGTTATTTTTAGGGCGTACTGCAACCATGCCGGATACCGACACCATGCTCGTTCTTCATTTTATTATACTGCATCACTACCAGGGTTATTAGCAGTTATTGAGACTAATTTCTGTGAGAATATATATCATATTGAATATACTTCCAGCAGGATCTGAACCAGAGTCTCCATAATATGCATATCGCTATCACTGCCATCGTCAGACGACTTATCGACTGAGCCACGAAACTTGGTCCCTGTTTAATTATTTCCAACAAAGAGCCACAAACTTGCATTTGCCTTATAGTGTAAAGGAATATGTTAATTACGTTAACCATAAAATGTAGATCGTTAAAGTAAATGAGTATCACATTAAAATTATTTGCTAGCACATTATCTTACGTTGTATGCACACTTTAATTAAGTTTTATTGCTATTTAAATATTAAATAGCTACTTTATATAAAAAGTATTTTTTACGAGTTTACCAAATATAACAAATTCCCTTGATATACTCTTAGTGTTCTACACAACATGTCTAACCAAATTTATTTGAGTACCTGTAAACTAAAGGCACTCTAATATTTAACATGCAAAGCTTATAATCTCTGCAAATCTAACCTTAAAATGACTGCAGGAAAAGTAAAAACTCAACACATTCCAGATGGATTCAGTACTGACAATGCTGATAAAGTGTACGAAGCGTGTGTAAGTTTGCTTAAGGTGTCGGGTAGAACCAAAGCTGGGTTGAGGTTTCGGATTGCGTCATCAGTCGCTGATGGTCGTTATCCGTTAAGCCCACTTGCTACCCAGACAATGTGCACCACCATGCAAAAGCAAGGGTGGAGCAGAGTTGGGTTACTGGTAACACGAAATGTTAGTTATGACAATGCGAGTGCTATAATCGATGCGGTAATCGTGTTACATTTAGCTGCAAATTGCACTTTAATCCAATGTCTTACAATTTAGTAAAATTGTCCATAAAAAAGCCTTACGCTAACAATGACTTCTTTGCAGACATAAGCACTTCTAATATTATAAATGATTTATAATGTAAATTTGAAACGATTTTATTATGTGCTTTATTCGACTTTTTGTCTTGGTAACAGTGAAAATTGAGTTTCTGTTGAGAAAGCAAACAAATAGAATTTAAAATTACTTTCTTTGTTCAGTTGAATTCTAAAATATTGGAATATAAATCATGTCATGCTATTTAATTAAATTTGATAAATTCTACTTTACGGTTCAAATAAATCGAAGTTTTTATAAAAAATCTAAGGCAACATTGCAGCGTACAATTTTCTTTGAGATGCATATACAAAATTTCAATCAATACACAAATCCATAATTACTATCTTTTGCACTAACTAGAAAAGACCTTTAAGTTTTGTTGATTATTTTGTAGTTAACACGTGCAGTCAATAATTACACGATCGTGTCTGTAGCGTAAACTTTTAAAATAATAATTATCATTTCCAAAAAGCGGTTGCGTCGGTTGCCCCAAATCCAAATGAGATTTTAATTAAATCGTGTTCGATAATTCCGCTCACGTGCGTTGATTTGCTAAAATTGCCATGTTACCTTCGTGAGGCCCTTTTGATAAATCTGCGTGTGGCATTCAATTTGGCAACGATTCTTTGCCAGAGCACTGCCGCGCCGCAGGGAAGACTTATCTCTCAGGAGCTTCGTGCATGAAAGTTTGATCAATCAGTCTAAACATGTGGGTGACTCTTAAAATACGGAGTGTTCACTGATGTTGATGCAACTCTTGCAAATTTGAGAATAGTTAGCTCAACACACATCCATCAAATAATTGAAGATAAATGTATTTTAAAGAATTCTCTAAAAATAAACAACTTTGTAATTTAAAGTTACTTAGAAGAAACTTATTGTGATAAGCTTTGAAGTTTACAGGTTAGATTCCACTATGACCTAAATTGTGCGTGCATAACAATAACAAAGATAAATTAATTAATAGGAATCGAATGACATTGATAAACGTTTGAAAACTCGAAGATCGTAATGATAATATGGATTACTACTAGAGATTTTTCTTGTGTGTAGAGGTAAGAATAATTGGATGAGCTACAATTTCCAACTCGCGTGATTTTCTTGCGTTTGGATAAACACTCAGAATGCACATTTGATAAACAACCATCTGGCAATGAATAATTGGTACCTGGAGAGTACTATAAGTGGCCAAAACATGGCAATAATTTCTACTCAAAAAATAACCTCAACGATTTAATTTTTTATTTTTTAGATTTGAAAAATGTGGTTTAATTTAACGAGATGAACGTTTTTTAAAAACAATTATTTAAAGAAATACTATACAGTTTCTTGTCAAATGAAATATTATTTAAATAAGAAATAAAATACTAAACAGAAGTATCTGATGCACTGTGAGAGCAAAGTGATATTATTTAGACTGAGGTGAAACGTACAAAGGAAGTGAATTAGAGTGAAGGGACCGATGAGTTGTAAAAAGCACAAAAATGTGAAAACATATTTTGTTTGCGAGGTTTTTGACGCGCGCCGCCTTCAAAAGGTTTTTTACGCTAGCTAGGTGCAATATTGAAAGTATTTTACGTAGTCCTAACCAAACATTGAAAGCAACCCAACTAAATATTTTCAGAAGAACACTTATATAAAAAATAAAACAATATGTAGTACAATAAATGCTCATAATTCGTTATAATGCAATACCGGAAAAAGTAAAAAAAATGTTAGACTAGGCAGCCACTTGGTTTGATACAAATTTGAACAACATTTACCTTTGATTTTATTATCATACAAGTTGCAAAGTTTGCAAATGTTTATTCAAGCGAAAATATAATACAAACGCTACAGTACTTCTAATGCAGAATGAAGATTGTGGAGTGTTACTCATTCTCATTTATAAAAAATCATATCTAATTTAATTTAAAAGATTATTTTTCTAATAAAGCAATGAGTCAATCATTGTCAACGGGTGCGGTCGTATAAAATATGAAAAGGTCAACGTAACTGTCAAATAACGGGCTTTCCTTCTTCCCGCGCAGTTTGCTAAAGATGTAAGAAACTTTTGAGTAAAATAAAATCGGCCTAACTTGATCCAAGTTTCCAATGTCTTCCTGAACTAGTAAGTAAGCAACTGTGTCAAAAAGTTTGCAATCTTAAATAATGGCGACGCATGTTAATGCTGGTGTACGGTTAACGATCGAAGTACAGATTAAATTGTTATAAACAGTTTTATATTTTCCAAAGTTTAAGTAATATTTATTTTGTCCCACAATTACATTTTTTTTAATTCTGTGTACACCTGTTTCTTACTATACTTTGTATTTTAAGAAAAATTGGCAATACTTGGGTTTTATTATAATTAATAGTAACAAATTTAAAACACTATAAAAAACATTATTTTAAAATATTATATAAAACAACAAACACATAAAACACTTGTAGGCAATAATGAGAATTGACCTGATAAAAAATATATGCAAAAACCAATAGAATTAAAAAGATATTATTTTTAAATATAACGCAATTAAACACAAATTTACATCCTGAAGTATATTTATCGTGTATTCAACATCCATAAATATTTGGTAATTTAAAAAAATTAAAATACAAAATAGCATCCCAAATTGCCGTAATTGCCGTAAATCTATTCTAATCTTATTCAGCAATATGCGTGTTTTTAATGCTTTTACTACTCATCTTTCGTTAACCACCTAATAAAATAGTCACACACAGAGAAAAACCTTAACGCATCATCAACAATACCTTAGCATTAGTACCCGACAAAAAAATCTTAGGCATAAAATAAATATCCAAATATTCAAACATCAAAAAAAAATAAAATTTAGTAATCATATTATAACAAAATTAATTTTAAACTTAAATGTAGTCTCAACTCAACGATAAACTATCAACAAAATTGTAAATGTCAAATATCCAATTATTGTAATACAACTAATAATAGCTTAGTTTTTTCCGTTAATTATTTATTATAATTGAAGTTAAAAGTGGTTTATTATTATTTATTAACATGAATTTAAAGAAATTTAAGCTGATTTACAAGAATACGATTTTAAAGCAAATAATTATTTTAACTCTGAACCAAAATATCATAAATATTTGTTATAAATATATTTTATCACATAATAATTTTTTTTTGTCACAAGTACTGACTAATAACAAACCAATTGTATAAATATCTACGGTATATAAATGTATTTCTTTGAAAATTACATGATTTATTCTAAATACTACTATTTGCTAAAGTTTTATGCACCTAAAAGTTGAATTTGAAACTTGAGCAAAATTGTTTATATTGAAACATTTCAACAGATAGTGAAGTAAGTAAATAGAAGTCTCACTAGTCCAAGAATTGTAAAGATATTCCTCGCATGACCAAGCTTATCTACGATGTATTGTACTTTAAACTCCACTTTGGTTACATTGCAAAGGACAAAGAAAATACGCCAAAATTTGTACATTCAAAATAAATACAAACTTGATGCAAAGATTTTTAGTTAGTTTGGCTATATTTGTTTTGTATTTGTCAAAACCCGCAGATTTATTTTATAAATCGCCATCTTATAACATCATCAAAATATAAAAATTATTGATGAGCATTCATAAAAGAATTTTATTCTTTAAATTTCCATTACGCCAGGGGCATTCAAACATTGTTGGAAATATTAGAACTCGAACAAATATAAAAAGAAACTAACAGTAAATTCAATCAAAATTTACTTTTGAATGCGTTCTTTTTGGTTATAATCCTATCCAGGCATGTCGAATATTATCAACGACTTAAAAAGAAACGTTCAGCGACGAACAAACGAACGGAAAGGCGATTTCAATAGAATCGATTTTATAAATTAGCCAGATATACGACGAAAACTGAACGGGGCGCGGTTGAAGTGAAAACGCAAGCGCACGATAAGCAAGAAAAAAAACAAGGTAGACGATGTTCGTATTTCAATGTAGGTATAGCAGAAAACGACGAATGCTCAATGAATGAGTAAGAAACGCGCCCAACTGTGACACAAATGCACAAACAAAGAAAAACTGCTTACCTTTGGATGGTCTCGAACGGGAACAACAACCCTGACAGCCACTTTAATAGGTTTATCCCGAGTGATATCCACCATTCTTCGAGACTCGGAATTTTTAATTTCTGAAAGAGATAAAAACATTTAGTATAGAATTATAAATGTGGGAAACGAAAACATTCATTTTACACAACAAAATTATAACCAAACAATATAATGAAAGTAATAAATCTAATTAGAATTGAAGGCAAAATTTATACGTGTAAAAATATAATTTGGGTATACTTAGCAATAAACAACTTGTTGTGCATTATTGGAGCATAATTATTGGTGTTTGCCACAGCTTTACTTGCTTTATAATAATACGTATAATATTCAATACTAAATGTATTAACTTGAATGTTGTACCATATATCATGTTCAGTTTATAAATAATAATCTTTTCCGAAACTTAATTTGTTTAAAAGTTATTGTACATATTGGTTTCTTCAGTTGCTATTGGTATTGATGAAACAACTCAGCGTTAACTTAGGACCAAATAAACGTTTGTTTGTTTTCTCGATTGTTTCTGGCGATTTTATTTCAACTGAGTTTGATTGTCTTCTGTGAAATCAAATTGTATTTGGCAAGAACGTTTCACTCTAATCAATGGAATTCGGTACTAGTAAAATTTTAATAGCAAGGAATGCAGTTGATTTAATTGAAGCGATTTGCTTGCACGGAAATGTACCAGAATCCACTGTGATGGAATTACGGAGTGGCCAATTGCCATACCTGGCGTTTTATTGGAAATGATCGCTTACTTTCCAAACTTATTTGATAAGTATCATTTACCAAAACTGAACACTGAACTGAATGAACCAGTATTATCTACTAATATTCTATTATATTATATTTAGGTTTTATTAATGCAAACACATAGATAAACAACACTGCATATAACTCAGATGAATGTTTAATAAATCCAACTTTATATTAAGTAATTAATTAGGAAAGTAGTGTTAAGTTTATTTTAGTTTTGTGTAGTTTTTAATTTCCTTAAAAACATTTCTTTTAAATAAAGAAAAAATAAAAAATTGACTCATAAGTTATATTTAAAATCTAACAATTATATACTCTTTCGGTCTTTGTAACTAATTTCTTGTTTTCTGCCACCGGTGGTTCAAGTACTGTCGTTAAAATATCTCTCGTGCAATCGCTGATCCACCCAAATAATCATAAACTCTCTAGATTTCTAAGCTTATTGCACTAGTCATTCCAGAGCGTATTTCTGTTGGAAGTATTTGGTAGTTTAGTTTGCAGCGGAATTAGGTAAGTTGCATTGCATTAATTAAAGTTGTGCAGCTTTTAAATGATATATGCCAGTCCCATACAGTCAATATTGTCACCTACGACCTCTGCTAGTTTTGCAACGTGCTCAACAAACTTAACTCTCGCGCTGCAATAACTTTCGACGCCATCGAAGTAATCTAATTAACTATTAGTTTTTCTTTTAGTAACAAAGTGTTTTTAAAAGCGCAACATGTGTTATTGATGTTTTGAATTATATAATTTGATTACTTCTATCAACTTTATTCGTTTATATAACACAAATAAAGTTATTAGATTTGTTTTTCGTTTGGAACAAATGATTATATTCTAGTTACTCTAGTAATTCTTTGTTCTTTTGCCATCAATCTCATTGAACGATGTACTTTATGTTACATTTGACTACCGATTATAATCAATAGAATAATATCCTATGTTATCATAGAGTAGTGCCTCACCAACCAAATACAATTTTGATTGTTTGCACGGCATTTGCGAGCTATCAACACCGCAACAATGTAGAATTGCTTTTATTGTTTCCTATGTGTTTATGGAGTATGTTAGCATCATGTTTATTTTGCCGTTTGAATTGGGTACTCTCTAGTGCATACATGCGTATGTAATCACATGGGCATAGGAAAATCAAGATATTTGAGGAAGAATTGACTCAGGTGATCTCACCTAGTCATACCAATATAATTATTGTGTTATCAATACCGAGAGAATTAATGTAATTATATGAAAATTTATGTTGATTATAGCTAAAATTTAATCAATGCGTTAAGAACATTATATTTAAAATGTTTGACATCTCTATATATTAAACAATTAGTTTACAGGAAGACAACACACAATTTAATTTAATAATAAAACAGATTATAAATATAAACAAAACATTACTTTAATATTGTAGGTAGACATGTAGAGAAAGTTTTTGTACAAAGAGGTTAGCTATATGATAAAATATAAAGGGATTATATTTTCAAACGTGCAAAGTAAATTATTTATTTACAAAAGAGAGATAAGATATAAATGGACACATTGGGTACAATAAACGCACACACAAGGTAATTTAAACACAACATTTAAGTAATAAATAGCGAGAGACAATTTGTAACAAGTTTAAGAGAAAAAATGTAAACATTTGTTTGGATAAAAACATTTATAGCAATCAGGCAATGAATGAACTTTTTTATTAAGCAGTAGGCTTGAAAAAACAAAGCACAAAAAATGATTATAAATGCCAGAAATAATTGATAAACAAGTATATTAAATACTAACAAAATGAATATTAATTTGTTCAAAAAGATTAATTTATGCGATTTAAATCTTTTATATATACATTTCCATAAAGTGTAATTAAATATTTTTAATTACACCATTCGCTTTAAATTATTTTACTCTCAACAAAAACCAGGTATAAATATAAGACAACAAAAAGTTAGTTAACAAGCAAGCAGCCACAACATGGCACTACTCCCTAAAGTACAATTCATGAGTCATATTATAAAACTTGCTTTTCCTTTAAATTAGTTCACGACTTTTTCCGTTTAGAATCCCTAGCGCTCAACTTTTTCCATTTCCGTGATAATACAACTGTATCCGGTTAACCTCATCTTAATAACCGTATGAGAAAATGCAGCAAAATACTTTATTTTAATATACACTATGCACTGCTTATGGATCTAATCAATAAGCTTGTAATAGGTAATGACATACTAACATAGCTCTGCCTGCTATTTTCTACTTGTATCTCGCGGTTAGTATCCTTCGTTTAAAGTTGCAGGAGTAGTATTTCTCACCCTAGTAATCGTTATCAGAGGCAAGGAAGGAGGTGAAGGCAAAGGTACTTGTTCCCTGCTCTTGCGCGTGATTTTAGATCCAATGCTGGGGTGGAGTTCTCACGCTCGTTGTGCGCGAGAAACACAGGGAGACTGTTTAAAACAATGCAAATCTGTTGCGATGTGGATGATTGTGGAGATGAGAGAAGAGATGGCAGTACTACCTTCAAGCTTTCTCAAGTATGGGTTGTTACGGGACATCATGTAAAGCATGACCGTGTAGGGGAGAAAGTACCATCGCGCTTTCATTGCAATATAATGACGGCACAACATTTAGACGACACTTTCGTATGAATTCTTAACCAATTAGCGAGCGCGAGGTCATTGTTAGGCGAGGACAACAAAAAGCTCTTCAGCGTAAAGTGCCCGTGCTAAAAATTGCGTAACGTTTTATATTTAACTTTTTTTTTTGATTTGTTGGCATTCTTACAGTGATATCATATACAATATTATATTATAAACCATTTTATTTCAGACAATTTTGATTGACTTTCGTATAATCAAATTGTATTTTAGTACGACCGTTTACCTTATCGTTTAAAATTTTAATTGCGTCCAATTCCCACTTTGACTTATTGATGCCATAAAGATGACATTTATATACATTGATTGTGCTTGACTTTATGAATATATAATAAGTGTTGATTTTCAAATCTTTTAAATAAATATTTTATTTAATTTGTCTACTTCTCTTCGGAACAGCGAAGAGAGAACGTGCGCAGAAACCGCTCTTAGATTAAAGTGAAAAAAGCCATCTAAAGCTGTGCACGCAACAAGACAAGTTGATGAAACGTCAAGAAGTAGTAAAACTAGCGGAGAAATACGAGTAAAGCTTGAAAAAGGGAGAAGTATGCGAAGTAGAGATTTAGAGGTTAGACGCAACAACACTAATCCAACAATGAGTAGTGAGCGAACAGAGAGCAGAAGAAAAGTAAAATGGATATCAACCAGAACACCGGGTAACCGGAACAAAAGGGAAGAAAGATATCAGAAGAGATAATGGAGGAAATGTTTGAAACATTGTTGAAGAAGATGGATATTTTACAGGAAGATAAAAAGGGGGTAAAAGACGAAATAAAGAAGAATGAAGACAGATAAAGAAAGAAGAAAGAGAAAATAGAGAAGAAGATAAAAGTAGAAATTATGAAAAGAAAAGACAAGAGAAAGACCATCATTATGAAAGAAGAGGAATGAGATTCAGAAGAGAGAATGAAAGAACAAGTAATAAAGTATGTAAGAAGAAACAATAGAAATTAAAACAAAAATAAAAAAAGTTTCATTGTAAAAAAACAAAGAAATAACCATTAGCTCAGTGGACATGAAGACGATGAAAGACAAAATAAAATTCATTATAGAAAAGTGAAATTGAGAGAAAAAGAAGTTTACATAGATGATGACCTGACATACAAGCAAAAAAAGATTTAATATTTTTTTAATTAGCAAGTAATTAGCAAAATACCCAAAGAAGAAAGGGAGAAAGGAAGAAGAGTAAAGAGAAACTATAAAAAAATAGTAATAAACGATAACTGATACAGGTATGACAAAACGAAATCTTAAATGTCTTGGTATGTTTCCATATTGGCTCTCTTTCTTCTACTTTTTTTCATTCTTACTATACCCTTGATAAGAATTGAAAAAAGTAGAAGAAAGTCAGCCAATATGGAAACACACTAAGCCAACAACAATAGCAAATGGACTGCTAAATGGCATAGAAACAGATAAAATGCCAAGAAAAAGATAAGGAAATGAAAACATGGAATTCAAGAAATTTACAAAATAAATAACAAAACTGAACAAACTTATATTAACGGAAACAAAACGGAAGAGGAAGAAAGAGACTAAGACTGGAGACAAACACATAGCATTATATAATGAAGTGGACATAATGGAAAGAACAGCAGGAGGAGTTGGATGCATAAAAAAGAAAGACTGTGATAACAAGATGATGAACTGGGAAGCGACGAATGAAAGAATATTACCAGTAAGACTGAGAAGTAAGAGAGACAATTGACTGATTACAATCATTCGAGTTTAGTTCATGTACTAAACGACGATGATACGAAGCAAAGAAAGACAATTTCTAGTGTGCGCTGCGAGCGAAAACAGAAAACGCAAAGAGAGAAATCTGCATCATTGAAGACATAAATGGAAGAGTTGGTGAAGCAGACGGGAGATACAGGAATGTGATGGGCAAGCAGAGTGAAGAGTACGGAAACAATAATGGAATAAGGATAGTAGCAAATACATTCTATCAGCATAAACAAACACACAAATACACAAGAGAAGCATCAACAAGAAAGCAAAAATTAATAATTGACTATGTATTAACAGAAAGAGTGAATAAATAAAAATTAGAGACGTATATGAAAAAAAGGTTATGAAGTAGACAGTGACCACTATATGTTACAGGTGGAAATAATAGAAGAAGACAAGAATAAGAGCAGTGTCAGGCAAACAAAAAAGAGACAATTAGATCGCATAGACGCATAGAAGTGTGAGTAGCTCAAGGAAGATAGGGAACAAGAAACATACATCATGGTGTACAAAGGAGACGGAAGAACAAGTGAAGAAAAAGAAAGAGTCATAGAAAAAATACTTCAACCAAAGCACAAATTTGAGATATGAAGAATACAGAAAAGAACTGAGGAGAACAAAGCAACTACTGCAGGACGAGAAAAGAAAATCATGGAGAAAATTCAGAGAAAAAATGGAAGAGAATGCGAAGAAAAAACAGAAACATTCTATAGAACGCTAAAAACGTTAAGAAAAGAAACGACAAAAAACAATACATTATAAGACATAAACAGAAGACTGTTGACAAATAGAGAAGAAAAAATTAGAATTTGAATTCTTTCCAAATTTACTTCCTACTTCCTCCTTTAAGAAAATGCTAATTAAGAACTACAAAGCAGGCACAGATGTACGCAGAAGAACAAAAAACTACAGATCTAAAAAAAGAATAAGCAACCACAGAAAAAAACCAGAAGACGCAATAAAAAAATTAAAGAATTGCCCAGAAATAAACAAAATAAGAAATGAAATCGTTGAAGGTATGAAAGAAGAAAGGAAAAGAAAGCAACATAACTTGATTAGAAGAGTATGGGAAGAAGACGCAATACCTAAGAAATAGAGAGTAGAAATTATAGTGTCAAAGCAGGGAGGAAGAAAGACTGCAACAACTACAGAAGAGTAACACTAATTGGTATGGTGATAAAGAAACATAAAGATAAATAAAGATACATAGATTTAGAAGAAACATTTGATAGCGTATCGAGAGAAGAACTGTACAATAGTATGGAGAAAATGAGAGTGAGTATAAATTTAAGAACAATAGTGAAGAATGAATATCTACAAAGAAACTCAAAACCGAGTAGTTTACCAAAATTATGAATACAATGATTTTGTAACAAAGCAAGGAATGACAAAAGGGATCAGTTTGAATTTGTGATTGTTTATAATGTATATGGATATAATAATAGAGACAAATTAAACAAGCAACTCTATGATATTGGAACATGAAGAGAGTTGAAATGAGCCAATGCGCATTTGCAAACGATATAAGAGTATTAACAAGAACAGAGAGAAAGCTGGAAAGGAAACTAAAGATATGAAATGAAATGTTATGAGCATATGGGATGAGGCTAAACACGAAAAGGACAATTATAATGGCGGTTATGGAGAAGAATATCAAGTGTGTGTTTAATAGTAAACGGAAGAAGAATAGAACAGGTAAACAGGTGGAAATATCTTGGAGTAATAAAAGACAGCAAATTCAAAATATTAACAGATTATACTACTCAATGAGTAAATACATTATTAAGAAAAAGGCATTAGTATAAAAATTAAAATATATAAAATAAAATATATAGAGCAGTCATTTTACCTTGTATTCATAATAACTATGCATTCTTATATAAAGCAAACTGATCCGGTATAAAAAAATTTTGAATAGTGTTTCAAATTCAAAACCGAAATATTGAAGGAGACACAGAGAAAAAACATTATAGACCAAATAAGAAGTGAGACAATAAGGAAAGAATTAGGAAAGGAGTATGGAACAGGACATAAAAAAACAATTAGAATGGAGGGGACACATGCAAAAGATAAACAGAAACACGCCAACAACGAAGGTATGAGAAACAAGAATGCAAGAAAAATGTCGCGAAAAACCAAGAAAATCATGGGATGATACAGTAAAAATATATTAGAAAAGAGAGATTACGAAAAACAGAACAAAATGGTCCTACGATTTAATGGACAGAAAGAAAGAAGTATGTAGGAGATATTAACTTGCAATGTTCGATGCATCTGGAGATAAAGTCATGCAACTCAATTTTAAAGCAAATACTTTTAACCAATTGAACTAAAATTTGGTATACACGATTAGCAATTTTATGAAATTTTAATGCAACTAATTAATTTTGATGCAATTCCTATAATATTAAATAAAAACTTGCTTAGAATAATTTATAAAAAATTAAACAAAATTTAAAAAAAAATTGAGCGAAAAACAAACACTCGAGAGTCTGAGAGATTATGGAAGTAGACGAAAACATCATGAAAGAACTACAGAACAGACAACTGCGATGGTACGGCCATGTTCAAAGAATGGATATCAGAAGAATCCCAAAACTTACTATGGAATAGATACCAACGGAGAGAAGAAAAATAGAAAGACCAAAAACAACATGGGCATCCGGCATCAATCGAGCGATGTCGGAAAGAAATCTACAGCCCGGAGACTGGGACAACCGACGAGCTTAGAAGCAGAACATCGGAAGGCGCAAGACGCTACAAACACCGAAATTAAAGTACTCAAAGTATTCACTTAGTGCAAAAATTTAAAAAATTAAAAGCTGATCAAATAGCTAAATTTGCCCGTTTCTCTGCACAAATAAATCTAGTGCCAAATTTTTATTTTTTTTGCGTATTTTAAGAAAAGCTTATTTTAAAAACATTTTTTAAAATCAATATACATCAACTACCACGATTATTGACAGTTGTTGGTAGAGTATATACTTAGTTAAAATGTGTCGCACAAATTGACTTCGCTGTATATAAGTACAAGTCACCTTAAAGAATCAATATTTTGAAATAATTTCGACACACAATTTTATTTTTAATATTAATTATTTTTTACCTAATAAATTTTCTTTAAACAGAAAAAATTAAATTACTTAGCATTCTAAAATAATCCTAGTTGTCATTTGCCATCATCTACAATATTGATTTTATCGTATGAAAAAAGTTGAAGTCTGTAGTCCAGGCAACGCAAATTAAGGTCAAAATTTACGTATCTAGAGTGCAGTGCTTGCTTGCTTCAGATTCAGAAAATATCATTGACGTTTACTCGATTCCGATAACCGAAGCCAACGAGAATGATTGCGACCGCGCTGAGATACTCAGCGCGAACGCTTCTGACCGTGCGAAATCCGTTCGTCCCAGGACCTCAGCCGCCCACAATCGGCGGCAATTCCTTTAAGTGTCTGCCCAAGTTGAACCAAACGAGAAACTTGATCTCTGCTCCACCCGCACGTCGTGTTCCTCTCACAACGAAGATTGGCTTTTTCGTCTTCTTCTGCTTATTCCTCATGGTGCCTCAGCTTGCAATGATAGCGGCTATTCCTAACCATGCTGGGACGAGCATTCAGGCAATCCAACGACGGCTTGAGGAAGAAGAAGCGCGCGATGCGTTGCTCGAAGAGGAAGATTAGTGAAATAAAGGAATCAAAAATAGTTGTAGTTGTACTGGTAATATAACAGTTGTGTATAACCAAGAAGTCTTACTACAATGAAACAAAAATTTAGCAATAAATTCAACATTTACACTAGTTTTTAAAACAATTTGCTATTCAATGCCATCCATTGTAAGATATTACACCTATTAAAACAACATGAATTTCTATTATCATTTATCATCATCTGGTTATCCGCAAATGTAATTCACGGTCAATTTCTGTTCTCGGCAAAAGATAAAATCACTTCAGTGTTACTAGTCGCGTGAGTAAATTGGGTTCATTGGATAAAGTGCAAAATGAGCAAATTTCCTTTCAATTTCCCGCTCAGTAGGAAGGGTCACTGAAGAGAAACATAAATTTTACGGATTTTTTTGGCATATAATGAGAGTACCGTGAGCATATGGCAATGAGTCCGAAAGGTTGGGAGAACAAAACATCACGAGCTATAAAGTCCGACTAGGGAAAATGGAAAATCGGACGGTGTAGAACAAGTGGTCGACGCAACGCTTGAGAGTATGCACGGATGGGTAGCGATTTTCCACTACAGCAATTTCTTCATGAAAAAATGTAGTACACTGCATAGGATATTTAGCAATACAAGAATGTCACCAACATTTTTTTGTCAGTTTATAAGATCCTGCTTACTGCATTTTACTTTGAAATAAATATGTAATTAAACTTTATTTTGTTTTGTCTTTTCTCTGAATTATTTTTTTATTATAGACTAGATTCAGGTGTTAATGTGGGCGTATAAAACCATTTACAATTTATTTGTTAGTTAATTTCAGCACATTTATTTTCACTTGCTTCTTTTAAATTATTTGTATTTCCAGCGTTTGTCATTTTTTTCTTTTAAAATCATTGCAAACTATCATTTTTTTCTCTAAACCTGCTTAAAATAATTTATTATTATCTAATCATTTATTAATTTGTTTAACTCTTTTCTAAACCTTTAAAAATAAAACTTTGAATTAAAATTTCAGTATATTCTTCTGGTCAAGCACACAAAACCAGGAAAACTTGAAACTTCTCTATCTATTTCTTTAGATGCTATCATAGAATATGAAAATCCTTCATGGCTTATTTTTATGCCTTACAATTAAACGTTAATTAAACGTTGAAAAAAATTCTACTTCAATTATCAGTCCTTGATAATGATAATTTTAAAAAATTACCAAAATACGAGTTTGTTTATTTTTCATCGAAAAGCTATATTCAAACATGAAATATAAAAAACAGAATCTCCGTAAAGAATGTTCTAACATATTGTTTAGTTTACAATTATTTAAAAAATTTGATACTCCCTGACTTATTTTTAGATTTGTCAACTGCATTAATTACTACGTATACTTTTATACGGTTGTTTTATACCATATATTTTTTGTTTATTCTACGTAGATCAGTTGATGAATTGCACAGTGGATCAACAAATTTCCGATTGGTATGGCATTAATAGAGAACCAATTATGATGTGTTGAGAAAACGGTTTTCTGAAAATTTTTGTTTGATCCAAATTGATTTTTTAGCCTTGATTTTAGTGTTTGACTACATTTCGGTTGCACATTGATATAATGACTCATAACTTTTCTAATTATTATTAAAATTGTTTAGGTCTGTTAAATAACAATTTGTGAATAGATACTAAAGAAATATGCAAAAACGTAATTTGTTTATCTCTAACGATTCGAAAGATGAAAGAAATGAGAATGTAACGAAAGTAAGTTTATTTAAGTTAGTATGAGTTGTCTAATACAACACTGTTTTTTCAATTTTTTTCTTGCATTTATTTTTTGACATAGAATTTTTTAAAACGAAAAATTTAAACATAGTTTTGGCTCATTAGCGCAACTGCAATAGTTCAAATGATTCGACTCTAAGCTGCGCGCGGCAAGCATCGCTTAGGAAATATGATAATTACACAAGCGATTTGAAATCGGAACTGTTAGATGTTTACTTCAGAAAAAAGTAATGAAGTAATTATTTAATTTTCTGAAAGAATATTGTTAGTTAGGTATTGGTAATTTAATATTACAGATTATCGGATATGAAATTATTAAATACCTGCTTGATATAAACAAAAGGCAATCCTTTAAATCAATACAAATTGCATCGAATGATTTTAATAACAAAATGTAGTTATTAATTGAGTTATTAGAGAGAATTAGAGTAATTTATAATTATTAACAGTGATGTAAAGGTGATAATTGAGTATAATTATTAATGAACAATTCGTTTTATTCAATGACTTTACCGTGCCTTTTACTCTGCAGTTTCAATTATTCGTTAATACCTACGAGTTTGCTGATGTTGGTTGTAATTGCGAATGCATTAGCATTTCGATTAAATTTAAATTAACGTGAAATGGCTGTTGTATTGGCGGCAGCAAAGTGAATCGGATAGGCGTATCGTAATTAAGCTGTCTATATTGACGACGACCATCGTGCAGTTCAGGTACGTAGCACACGTGTTAAATGTCACTGCCACCATCGCAATTTGATTCGACGCGGAAATCAGGCAGCAAGTACTCTTTTGGTCTTTGAGCGACAGACGTGCGTTATGAGTTTATGTCATGTACAGTGGAACATCAATCGCTTGCATATATTGATTGAGTGCTAAAAATATTCCAATCCCACGCAATGATAGCTACGTTACGTGCTTTCTCCCTACTCGTATTATCTAGTTTTAATTTTAAAATAGAAGTAACGATGTTTCAGTACGTTGCTACAACGATACGTTGTTGCCACTTTCATTACTTCAAAGTCAATGGAAATCTTCAATTTGTAAATGAATCCGTCGACGTTTTATTGGCAGAGGAAGTGTACTTGACATGCATTCAATTAAAGTAGTTTTAAGCTACTTTACGAATCCGAAGAAAAGGCACAGGATTACAGTCAGAATCTCTGGCGACGGACTTTGCCAACGGTATCGACTACTGCAGAAGCCACCACCTTCTAAAACGTTGGCGTCGTAAGCAAACTGCTAAGAAATAGGTTAAGGGTAGAATCCGTCGGATTTCCATTCGGAGAATTGTGTATCGAATGGTTTTGTTTCAGATGAAGTTTATCCTAACAAACCATGCTCACGACTTTATGCGTAATAAAGTTTAAACACTCAAATTGGTGAGCCATAAAATGACCCAAAGAGAAGTCAAGGCGTATTTAAAGGCCGTAAATCGAGTCGTTATACAAGCAATCGGGTAATTAAATTGCGCTTTACTTGAATAACAAAGTCATAACAACATATGTAACTGACAATTTAAGTTCCTAACAAGCAAATAAATTCTAGATAAGTTTCAATATGCCAACCAATTCTATAACAGAGTCTAACATCGTGGCTTGAAAGCCAAAACGGATTGAAACAAAATAGAAAACATCGTGAGCATTTTGAGTCTGCTTGCAGGTCTAGATTGTCTAGAGAATCAAGCGCAAAGTGGCGTTAGTAACAACAGGTTGGCGAAATTGTTTTGTTTCTTCGTTGCTGTTATGTGCTGACTGGGAGCACAAAGGGCGGCGTGAGTGAGGCAAAATGAGCTCGACTCCCGCATCCGCTCTTTTCAATCGATCCGCTACGAAGGCAGTAAGAACAATGGAGGTGCCATTTCTATTCCAACGTTTACAATTCAACGTTGGATGCATACTTGCAGTATGCTCACGGCACTTCAAGCCTGCTTAACCAACCAGTTGCGATCAGCGATAATAAATCACCACTTTCGTCGGCTTCGCGCTTTTAGTGCCTAGGCTTGCTTACACTTGGATGCTTTCTCGATACGCGCCGCTAATGATATTATGCAATCACCGCGGATTAATTGCCAAAGTATTTTGTGAGAGCAAGCGCATTGAAGGTTAGTATTCGTCGAAGACTGGGAGCAATACAAATAAAACGAACAAAATCTTTTCTGGTACTAATAATAATTGCACAATAGTTAATATGTAATTATTAATCAATGTATTAAATTTGAAAAGAATTCCCAAATGCAAGAACTTCAGTATGTAGTATTTGTGTAGCTAGAGTGATTACGCGCTGAGCGCATGTTGAATCGTTACAATCCGCATGAGGAAACATACTCGAGAAATAAATTCACTCGTGCACTAGTGCCGTTTCCCTTTTGGGACATACATAAGTGCGTGTTTACTGTGTATTTTATGTCCAAGGCCTCAAGCATCTCCAATATTGCTGCTATATTAACTCGACCATCCTATACATAAACTCAAATTGCTCATTTTATTACTTTAATTTACTCTAGTTTTCCGCCTTGCTTTCTACTTAGACGTGGACAGGCTGAAACGACGAAAATTAATTAAGCTAATATTTACTATGTTAAATTTGTAGGACGTGTCATTAGTTCAAATGAGTATGTAATAGAGGCAGACAATCTATAAGTGTTAACCATTTTGCTGTGAAACATGACCATCACCATTTTATTTCTTATTTGTTAACTTTGTAAGATATTAAATTTTATATTCCAATCAATATAGCAAATATCAAGAAAATATATGAAAATATAACAATTGCTTCTCAATTAAAAGTTGTTTGCTGAGAAGTGGAGTTGTTTTACAATTTAAAATACATCCCTGGTTGTTTTATTACTGGAAGTTGTTAGTTTTCGTAATTTACTTCAGTAGCATTAATTGAGCGCGCTTGTTTTCTGCATCGCAAACAGCTCAAAAATTTACGAAAATCTTTCCACATCTTCATACTTTCATTCTTGCTAATTTCATTATTTCTTAATTTTATGTAATTGGCTGTAAAATTTAGTATAAAACATTCAATCTGTATATAAATTACAAATTCTTCTTGTTTAAACTGATTGAATGATAAATAAATATATTGTGACAACAGTGAAAATTAAAATTTTATTTTGTATATTATACCATTTAAATTACTTCCTTTTGGATTTGTTTTTTAATTCAAACGTTTTTTAGTTAAAAAATATGATTGTATTCCATTAGACATGATAGTCTTGCTTTTGAGAGTTCTGCCCTTATTCATCTCCATTTCATTACACTCACGAATTTAAAGCCAAATAAATATTTTTATGTGCTTATAATAATGTAATATATCTTAATAAAATATATAAATATATCTAGCGTATTTCTATCGTGTTATAAATTTAAACATCACGCACCTTGTCCGTATATGTGTAATAAATGGTATCATAAACGTGCAGTGATGGGTCTTTTGCACCAAGTGCTCGATGCATTCGATGCATTATTTGTTTTAGCATACTGATTAGTATTTTAAATAAATATGCGCTTCAAGTACTGTTTACAACGTCGTTTTTATAATAAAGAGAGGGCAAGTTGATGCCTTTTCGTGATCACATAAATATTACGGGTATGTTTGTTAGTATGTGACAAATTAGATATACACTTTTTAAAAATTTTACTCTGTCCAATAAATGGCAGTGACCGAACTTATTCATTTCAATGACAAAAATTTTGAGAAACGTCTATAATCATAAGAACTATAATAATATCCAACGTTTCTTCTATGGTGAAAAGTTACCAAGTTAGTAACCATTTGTTGATATATAGTTGAAGCAAAGTAATAATCATCAGTTTATTTTAAATCAATAACATTATTATTTCAAATAATAAATTACATATTGTAAACGTAAAATTGCATGAAATGAAAAAAATGTCGTAAAATATATTTTTATTGCAATTTAATGCCGACGATGCCATTGAAAAGCTGTACAAAGCAATGGGCCATGATAATATTTTAATGCGACCTGCGTTATTTGCAGTCGTATGCATGCATATAAATCATTTGCAAACCATCCTTTCCTATTTCGCCCGATTGCAGTTTTTTGTGAGATTCAATCGAATCATCGACCCCCAGCGGCAAACTCGCCGCCGCAAATCCATGAACACAGATCCCGTTCAAATGAATCAGCCAGCAGTTCATAGGAATAGAAATACATGTTTTATGCGTTTAAATAAATTACACTCAGAAAAATAGACGCTAACAGTGTGGAAAGCTAATAAATATCTATCAACTTGCCTACAAATTATAGTTGTTTGATATTTATTTAATAACCATACAAATATCGCATATGGAATTTATGATTCAAGAGAGGAGCAAATTTAAAACTGGTTGAAATTATCGATAGGAATTTGTTGACACGTGTTTTTCATTAACGCTATACGTGAAATACCATGTATATTATAACTGAAAACTTAGATTTGAGACGTAAATAATTTGTACTGATTTTATTATTGTTATTTTTGGGTCACAGTACTCGTCTTCCACTTGATCAACTGCAATAATTATTAGCAATTTTGGTGGCAATGGATTCAGTGAGAGAATATTCTTAAAACGATTTAAAGTCGACGAATAAATTCTTCGCTATCGCTTTACGAACTGAGTAACAAAGCTGCGTCTTTAAGGATTATTGACGTATGTATAGATTTTCACCATATAAACATAATTTGATTGTTTTTCATTGCCTTTACTAAAAAATTTAAAAAATTATTTTATCAATTTCAAAATTATGACTAGGGTGTATACTTTACCATTAATAGAAAATTAAAAGGTTCGAAGAATGATGGAAGATATCCTTATACATGATATAGTTTTGTATTATAATTAATGTGTTGGAAACTAATATTTACCTAATTTAAATAAAGGCGTCAGATATTTAAATTGGTATTTTTTAAACAAATTGAATGACTACAGCCCAGCTATAAAATAAATATATTAATACATGAAATATTTGAGTTCAATCAAAAATGCAACTAGGCAAACAGTTATGTTGAAACTCTGACCACACTTCTAGCTAAGATTATGAGAAATTGTCATTGTGATATTACAATGCATCTATGATGTTGTGTTGAACGTATTTAGTTGTTGTTTTTGTCGCCTGCGGTGGAAAGCACAACAGTGCATATTAATCCGCGTCAGCGTGTTAATCATCTAATAACATGCTAGCTCATGTCTACTTAAGATTAAGATAGTGTCTGCAATTTGGCTCAACAAACAATTTTGGTTAGTTAAAGAGTTAATTTTATTCATGGCACTAATAAGTACTTAGGAAGGACATTAATGTCGTTGAGTGTGGTTACAAAGTGTTTAAAGGCAACATGCCAAAAACGTTCTATTAAGTGAATTTTTAGTAAGTGTAATAGTAAAATTTGATCAAAGTAAATTGAACTATTATCTTAAATTAATGTCTAGCTTATAGATAACATAAATTAGATGCAATGTTTCGTAATAAAAGTTACCTCAAATTAAATAGCTGAATATTTTAAGCAACTCAATTTGGTTAATGTAATTGTGGCATTCCTCTTCAATCTTCAAGTTTGTATCCTATACATAGCTGCTTTTATGAGCTACCTCGCTAGATTTATTAAATGCAAATATTCAATTTATTAAGTATGGCAAAAAGATTAAACCTTTAATAAATTCATCTGAAATATATTAAAACTTTCTACTGGCGTATAAAGTTTGCTTTGCTACTGTATATTTATTTTTAACAACCAGGTTAAATGTATGCCCTACCGAAAAAATGCAGAGAAACACAGTTATATTAGCCTCATAGTAGAGCCATTAGAATTATTTAAAATTGTACATAAAAAAAATAAATAACTTTTTTATAAAATTGAAGAATATTATTCACTTTCTTTGAATATTTAAATCAAAAATCTTATTCTTAACATTTTTTTTATTAACTGATTTCTTTTTATTTATTTCCCTTTCAGTAAGAAGTTCAGAATTTTAATAATATTGATTCTATTATATTTTCTCTAGCAAATAAATATGTAGTTTATGAAAATAAGCGTAAACAGGAAAAATGTTAAGACGCTGTCTTCAATTTTAAAATATTTTTGAAATGTATTTATAATGTTATTAATGACTAAACCACAAGATATTAATGACTTACTAGCTACTTACTAGGTAAATTATTAGTTGTGTCAGTATATGCAGTAACTCGTCATAAAACAAATGATAACTTCTTTATATCTTTCGAGTGCTATACCCGAGTTGACAGAATATCATTTCTAACTCCAATAAATATTTTTTGAATTTTTATTATTTCTAATTGTATTTTATTTACAATGTCTATTTTGTAATTAATTTAATTTAATTTATAAAAGCAACAAGATTTAGAGTTAAAATTAATTAACACAACAAATGTGTAGGCGAAATGCTTCTAGTACCTTAACAAAGGCAAGCTGCAATGTAATGCATTGCCATTTAACAACACGATGGAAGAGAGGCGGATGTGAGGAGGACGTCTTCATTTATAAACGCACGGAATAGATTGTCTTTGCAGATGTTAGTGGGAGGAAGAATGAACGCAAAGGATGGGTGTTCGCATGAGTTTCAAATGTTTCTTACTCAAACAGAGAGTCACTGACACTTGAAATGTGAGAGAATCTGTTAAAAGGAAGGACCTTTGCTAGTAGAAGATAATTTTAGTTCTGGTAAGATGAGATGTGGCATAACGTGCGATGCTGTTAATGCTAGAGCGGGCAAAGTTAGCTCCTACTGTTTTCAGTCTTGCAGCGGCACTAGCATTGACAATAACTGGCTTTTGTCTTGAGTGCTCAGATAAATAATCGCCAGATAAAATGTAACAATGCGCAAAGTAATTTTCCCTAACCAGCTTTATTAAATTAGTGTGAAATATTTATAGTCTAATTAGTCCCAAAATTACTTTTTAACCAACAATTTAATAGAAGAAAAACAATCACTTAATAAAACTCTTACTTTAAAAATATGATGGAATGTTGTTCAATAAATAAAAGCAATGCAATAAGCTTATAAAGCAAAGCTACTTACGGCTTTTATATTTATACATTTTTATAAAAGAGATGTTTGCGCATTGCTTCTGTCATCTCTAAACATATTTTCAGGCGTGTCCATTCAACTATACTCCAAACTATACAAAAGAGCATCGTGCAGACAATCAAACTTACAGTAAAACAAGGAAACCTTCCCCCTGAGAGCCACCTTTTGGTTAAGTCATACCAAAAAGATAAAATCGTCACACACGTTTCACTGTCCTAACATGGTAAACGTGTTTTTCGTATTTCTTAAATAATTGAGTGTAAAGCCTAAATATATAAATAATTAAAGAAGAAGAATAAACTGTGCAAATATAGTAGAAGATTTCAAGCGCATTTATGCTGCACCTACTATCGACTCAATTTTGAAACAGATACCTCCAACCAATTGTTACCAATCGTAGTTGGTTACTACGATCGGTCCAGGGAGCCGGCTGTTACCGGCATTAGGATTTGGTTCTTGAATTAATCTAGAGAGTCCGGACATTAACGTTCTTACTTTGTTTTCTTAGAATCGGTTTAGTGTGCCGTGCATAGGTAACGTCCAGGCTCGACAAATTATATAACAGTCAGTCCGATACAGTCTCAGCAATAAAAGGTCTCAATAATAAATGATAAGATACAAAACGGTCTCAACACACAGTCACATAATAGTTAATATCGTTATATATATATATATATCGTTAAAATCTTCTTTAATTAATTGAGGCGGCCTTCGACGGACTGAGGTTTTTGGATAATCCAGCTGCGTCTTTCGCGGATAGTTCAAAATATTGCGCGGGAGCCACGGCTGGATTATCCAAAAATCTCAGCCTGTCAAAAGTCGTTTCAGTTAAGAGGATTTGGACTATATATGAACTATTAGGTGTGACTATTATGGGACTGTACGACTCGGTGTGACTGTTTATCACTGACTGTCCGCGTATGACTGTATATGACTAGGTGAAATTATGTGGCTGCTCGTGGAACTGTTTTGTATCTGAATGTTTTTTATATAATTTGTCGAGCCTGATGTTACCTAGGCGCGACACACTGGATTGATTCTAAGAAAACAAAGTAAGAACGGTAACGTCCCGACTCTCTAGATTAATTCAAGAACCAAAACTAATGCCGTTAACACCGGGCTCCCTAGACCGATCGTAGTAACCAATTACGATCGGTTACAACAATTGAGCTGAAACTTTGTATACACATTTAGTTTTGATGACAATGCACAACTAGTTCTTTGGTCCTTGAGAAACAATATGACGGAATTTCTAAGATGGTGAACTAATTAAGTTTGGTGCAATTCCTACAATAACAAATAAAAGAACTTGCTGAGAGTAATTTATAATAAACAAAAATAATAAATAAAAAATGAAAATTTTATTTGAAAATAGCCTTTATTTGAATGCGCCAAATAGAATAAAAGTTTGTCGCCAGATTTAAGTAAATGCAGTTAATGACATCTTAATCGGAAATTTGCGGCTCCACAGTGTTACATTTAAATATGCGCGACCAAGCAAATTACAAATTAGTAAGTTATGTCAAGTATCTGCAATGTAAATGTAAATCAAAACCTTATTAGTACATTAAAATTATGTCAAAATTTGCTGATGTTTCTATAAAATAATTATTTATACTCATTGTGAACATCCCTTCGAATACTTTAAATTACATTGCAATGCAAGAAAAGAAAAGTACTTTATAGAAATGTTGACAACGATTTGTAAAATTCTAACTTTGTAACTTTCATTCAACTTTTTACAGTGAACGTACTTTTTCCCAGAGTAATAAAAACTCTCTGAAAATTAACTATAAAAAACATGGTGCAAAATAGACATAGATATGCAACAAAGTGTATTTAAAAAGACATTATTTTATAACAAATACAAAATAATACTGCTTATAAAAAAATTCTTACAATAAAAATTGCAAGAAGAGTTGATTAATTTTCTTATTATGTTATAGAACAACCAAATATACATATACAGACAATTTAAGAGAAAGCAAGTTTTTATTTTATTAAAAGCATTAGACAAGAATTTTATTTAAGGCAACGTATATAAATCCAATTATTATATTTTCACGTATAGTTTAAAGAAAGCAGAAAAACAATATTTGCTTTATTTTAGTACTTTTTAAGATAGACTAAAATTGTTTTCATCTGATAATTGCATTTAAACAAAATAAATAATAGAGAAAATAAAACACCAAGTTTGTAATACACACTTTGTGCATAGTTTGTACCTTGGTAAATTTGCACCAACCTACATCACCTCATTTTTTCATTGTTTACAGGAGTACGAAAATACCGTAGTACAATATATTTTATGTAATATAATATCCACTTTAGCACTAACGATGTCACCTGGCTAGTGAAAAAATGACTACAAATACACGTTACTAAAAGTAAATTGAAATATAGTATTTCATATTGTGAACTAATTACTTACATCATTTTTGATTTATTTTGCCCAATCAATGAAATTAACGGTTAATCAAATTTCTGTTAAAACCACACTTTTTATAGCTTCAAAAATGTAGAGTAATTTATTCTTCTTCTTCTTCATCTCTCGTGCATTCATTTGAATGTAAGTAGGCTATCAGCCTGTGTTTACCGTTGATTAATTTAATTAATTAATTAATAGAATGTAATATAATTTGTTACCAGTCACATATTGACTGAATGAAAATAGAATTATCTTTATATATTTAGGAGGTTTGCAATACGCAATTACACCAATTGATAAATTTATATTTCATTGTACTAAATAAGCTTAGTATACAACTACCAATATTACTGAACAATAATTATCCTACACATGGGATTTAAACATTGTGTATTCAAGCATACTACAAACTCAATCATCCTTATAAAACATTATTCCCATTTATTTCATTGCTGAAATGATGTATGACATACACTTGTATGCGCTTACTTGTGTGGGGAATAATTATCAAATTTTGTTGCCCATTTCGCACATGATCATCCCTCGCGGCAGCGGACAAATCTATTTTGCGCTACATGCGTTCACCCCGCTCACCCTTGCGCACTGGCGCGCCCCCTCAACGACTGATTTGTGGTCGGAATGACCTATTTTACACTCCGACGCTGATAAATTCAATAAATCCGTACGTCTGAAAGTGCGGGTCCTGCTATCACGGAGGCAGTATAGCAAGAGCAAAATAAATATTTCAATTTGTCAATAACAAACCGCTCCGATCTGTATGATCTACTACAAGGTTATAACTATTCTATATAATTAATACCCATTCACAAGTATAAATATTGTAGAAATCAAAAGAAACTAAATACACGTCGTTTGCATCGACAATAAATACCAGATCATGAGCGTCACAACATTCAGGTGAATTCAGGTCAATATTGAAATAGATATTTGCGACGTGTCAAGAATCGACTAACATTAAGTTGTAAAGTAAATATTTGCATCGCAGCATTTGCCACATTTGCAACCTGCAAATCCTTCCTTCGGCATAACAATTCAATTTCAGCATTGCTGCTTTATTCCTGTTGATACTATGTCATGAAATCGGAGCTATGTGTCACGTATTCATAGGTTTACTTGAAAGAAAATACCGATGACAATGTCTATCAACATTTACGATATTAAACCTTCCTTGATAACAATGCGTCTAAGAAAAATTGCTCAAAAGAAAGATCTAGCCATCTCAAAGACTTGCAGCATCAGAAGAATTTTCAATTCATTTTTATGAATATTCCTTCTTCATGCACTCTTTTAATGTATACCCAAGCGATTTATTTCTTTTCATGCGTGAGCTTAGTTGATGCTTAACGCCATCTTCTTTTTGTTCCCTTTTACGGCATTATAACGTTCAGAATGGTATGCTCTTATTCAACATAAAACTGAGAGCTTTTGTATCCTGCCTTTGGCCATACTTCCCACATTGTGTAACAAATCGATTTGAGTAAAAAAAAACGACGTTGTTGTAGGTACATTTTTTACGCGCTCGATGAAACAAATCAGTAGGATATTGTTAATAGCTAATGGAAGACGTTATTGCATTTCATTATTACAGTTGCAAGAATATAACAGCACAATGAACAATGTGTTATTGTTGCTACCGGAGTCATTAATTTATCTAATTTGACAATTCAAACATAGCGTAATGTGAGTTTGGCTTAATAAAGATTTTTGTATTTATTATATTAAACGTTTTTGGTTTGTTGTTTCCTTTAACAGGATTGTATCAACATAGGTAATTTATGTTGTTGGTGGTTAATGTTTGTAATTATTCTCGGTCAGTTCTTTGTCGGGAGTAGGTACTATGAATCAGTTGTCGTGGATTGATGAGGTCGAGACGCGTGCATAGGTTAGTTGATACTAGCAGTTCTATGTAAATTTACTTGAAACAATTACGTATCGAAGTGCAAGCAATCAACCTGTTTAAGGGAACTGGCAATGTTTCCTGCTTAATGATCGATTTGGGGTACCACCGGTCACAGATTAACCTATGATGCTAATCACCGCAATAAGGTTCAGAATTAAAGTAAATTCTCGTACTGACTACATCGAGTTATTAAGAGCAATAACTTCAAAAATATCTCAACATTTTCTTGCAATGATCCAAAAAATTTGTGGCATTTTATTCCTGTCATCAAAGTAAAACGTTCGTGGAATCAAGCTCTCTGATGTGACTAGGTAAACGATTCCGGTCAGAAGGTGAGGATCATAAATCAAGACCGAAAATAAAAAGAACCCATAAATATTACGACGTGGATATTCGCTTTTAGTCTCACTTTTCCGAAACGAGTCTCTTGTGTGCCTTTTCTGCTCGCTCAACCGTTCCAGGCATCGTCCACGACCAACCATCGACAAAGTAATAATTTTATCAAAACAATAATCCTCCAGGATAACATTCAAAAGAAAAACTTAACCCGTGGCGTTATTAATATTATTATTGACACTATTTATCATGCTGTTTAATTTTAAGATAATGGTATGTTTGTTTTTTCACTAATTTATGATGAACTCTTTGAATAGATATTATTATGACACTAAACAAAATAAGCCTGCTTTTAATGTAGTATATCATTTGGGGTAATTAAGAATCATACTGTTACTTTTTGCTTCAGTAGGAAAGTTAATCACATTTGTGCTGAAAAACATGCCACTGCCGCACCGCGAGCCATCGCATTCCTATAATTTGCACAGGAATGGAACAACACAAACGTCATATTAAAGCGCGTAGTCAAAATGCAAATTTCTTCGTTATTGCCGTCAAACTAAAATGTACGAGTAGAGCATATTTAAAATGCACGCGAATTAAATTCACCTCGTTGAATGGCACCCTCGGTATAGAATTTTCAGCTGCAAGCTTTAAGTACACTGCAATGCGCATGTACAAATGTCTGGTATGTCTGGTGAGAATATTCCAGAACGAAAGTCATCCTGAGTTAATTTGTTAGATGCAAAAATGCAGAATATTAATAATCTCGGAAATCGTAAAGAATAAAAACCTAACCTATTACATCTAGATAATTAATTTAATTAGGCAAATCAATTATTTAATGAGTCAGTTTTCACTAGAAATTGATCCATTCCACAATAATTCTTTTATTGCAATAATATTGCACCCAGTAAAAATGTAAACGAATGAACTAAATAAAAATATAGAGCAATTCATAATAAACCATGTTTACGAATGTAAATTTTTCTGCTATAAAAATACACAAATGTAAATCCATTGCTTCTTCATATAAAACTACATTTTGCAAGTATCACAAAGACAATATTTCAATATCATCATAAATATTTATAATGTAACGAATCATGGCAGAACCGCAGAATCGCATTCTACCACAGCGCGTATAACAAGCGCAATCACGCTACATTTGCACTCGGCGTGTTCATATAAATTGCAATTTGTTTATAGCGTCAAAAGCGGAAAAGAGTAGCGTAAGTGCCACGGCGCAAATTAGGACGGGTTATGTTTGCAAAGCGCGAGAGGTTTAAATCATTATTTTTTTCGTACTTGCCGATTGGTGTTGTCGTTGATTGTCGGCCTCACGAGCACTGCACTGCTTTGTGCTGGAATTTGCCGCCTCCGGCGCGCAAACCGAGAGTTGCAAATAAAAAATCTGTGCAAGCGGATGAGCGGAAGCGGCAAAAAGCAACTTGATTAAAAGCAACTTTAAAAGTAACTCAATCTTGATCAAAGTTGCGGTCGCTACCGCGATTGTGGCTTACAATAGAACTGTCGACAATAACAAAGCATTGCAGGACTCGACAAGGGTCTTAATTTTTTAAATCAACCTTCTCGGTGCTTAATCAACTGTAATTCTTTGATTTATTTCCAATTTTTAGCTAATAAGGATTTTAATGGAATAGGTTTAAGTATTTCTTCTAAGCTAGATTTACTTTGAAGTTTTTGGTGGTTTACTTTTCAATAGTAAAATTCACATAAACGTCGTTCTATTTAATATTTTCATACCCTTTGACCTCGTTTGCTTGAATATATTAGAGTTAATCAAATGCTTTCGGGCGCCTTGAAATACAAAATACGTAAGTCACATCTCGAGACACAATTTAATTAACTGAAAAATTTCTCCTTACACATGAATAATTTTATTTAAAATAAAGAAATATTTTCTAAATCTTTTTGAAACGTGGTTGTTTTTTTTTATCTTTGAAGAAGATACTTCAAAACAAATGAAATTAAGAGTTTTTGTTAACAATACACTAGAATGTAATTTATTCACAGCCAAATGGCTGAAAACAATATATAAAATTAACACCTAATTATTTCAATTAAGACCCGTTTTGTACAACTTTTCATTACTTTATGTAACCCAACCTTTGTCTCTTATTACTCTACTACTTCGTAGCAGCTACTTGTCAGAAATGCGTACCCCTTTAACTCTTAAAATTCCACTTCAACCAAGAGTCTTGTGATAGCACAAAGCAGAACCGAATTCATTTCAACACACAATTAAATTCAATAGCATCTCAAGTCATTCTCAAACATCATCTTACGTTGAACTCTTCACTTGTCTTCTTAAATCTTCTTTTAAAATTACTACAAGACTTTACTTGTAGTAATTTTAAAATTAAATGTTCAATGAGGACTTTTAGATAAAGCAACTTTTTATTATATACTCATCTTATTTGAAACTATTTGACGAGTTAAAGAAGAAAAAATCTTTATGTTATAAATAATTTATTTTTTAGATCTAATAGAAAGAAAAAAGCTAATGACAAAATCTTAATTGAATGCATAAATATAAATTACTATCTATAATGAAAATAAATTTTATTTACTGATAAGACTTGAAATTTGGAAAAATTTTCAACTCAATACATAATAAAAATAGGTGAACAAAATAATCAATTCTTCACAGAATATTCTGTCCCCATTTTTTAAAATTTTACTTACGCTTATCTTATTTGAAATGCCCTAATTATTTCTCTTTGTGCCAATTTGAAATTTGTATAGTTAGTAATATGGCCTGCGGGCGAAGTAACGAACGTGCCAAAAGGTTTGACGTATTGCAAGAAGGACACACGAGATAGAGGGCAGAGTAGCGTCTCTTGAAGAGACTAACTTGAGACTCCGGTTAGTACACATGGAATAAAGCTCGTACTCGACATAAGTTTAATTATTCCCAAATACCCACATATTTCACTACATACAATTAGAAACTCTCAACCGGGAAGACCAAGCTTCCGATAAAGAAACCGGACACGCAAGCGATTCACAGCAAAGAATCATCTCACGCGTGCTCCTGCCTATACAATTTCTTATAGATGTTTTCGCTGTTATTTGTTGCAATATCCATATAAGAATAATAAAAACGTTACTTATAAAAATTTTCCAACACTTTGTTACTTGTTGTAGTTAGATTAATTTTGAGATTCTTGATTTTTTCCGCACAAATAGATATTATAAATAACAATTTCCATACAATGATTATTTCATTTAAATTATTTTTAGTATTCCTAAAGTTAGTTTTTATTTCTTTGGACGGTACAATCAACAATACAAATAAGATCAGCTCAGTTCACGGCGACAAAGACTTTTTTATAATTATATCTCCCTAATTTTCATTCTTAAAAATTCACAGATACTAAAATTTCATTACTTCTACTTATTCCTTTCAATTTGAATAATGTAAATGAGCTAATTAAATAAAATCAAGACGTAAATATAAACTTTGCAGTCAAGGCATAAATAAACCTCTCAAAATGTAAATCGTTTTGCACTAACAATAATAAACTCTAAAAATGGAATTAAACCAAAGTTTTTTTTCTAATATAAAAAAATCATCCTATTGAAATAGAATTAATCTAGAGTTATATTATTAATAAAAAATGCCATGAAATGTGTTATTGAAAGTTGGACCATAAATATAACAATAAAAGGATTTCAAAATGCGTATAAAAACCAATTTATTATCCACGTCCACAAATTTGAACGATCGGAAAATTCCGAAACAATCGAAAATTGGCGAATGTCAATATGTTCAATTTACGAGTGGGGCTCACATTTATGCGCTCTCTGCGACTGAAAGAAATTAATGTTCCATTTCTTTGTGCGGACGTTTCCATGGTTTGCCAGTTTATCGAGTCATCTTGTTGACTTACGACAAATTATTTTCCCGCTACGAAAGCTGTCGAAACTTTAAACCCACATTCCACGCTCAGCAAAATTGAATAAATTAATCCGATTACGTCGTGGTTTGATTGTATGCCATTAAGAATTTGCCAACGTTGCAACAGTTGCCAATACAAGTAACGTTTTTAGATTTATCTTCTTAAAATGATCAGCACGGAATTTATTAAAACGCTTTGCAACGCATTTGAGCCGCCTGGACGCGCTCAAAGTGAATGAATTAAAAATTAATTATGCAAAGTATATTGGTCATTAAATTAAATACGTCTGCCCGCTTTGTAGAAAATTATCAACTTTTACAGTATTCGCGCTGCCCGCACAACAATTTAAAATTCTTTCAGTAACCTGCTTTCTCATTAAAGCTATATAATTCATATTCTTAAAAGAAACGCACTTACTGCCTGAAGCGGTAGGCAAATAAAGTTTTTTTTGTATAAAGAGCGGTTCACATTTTCATTGTACCGGGTGATGAATTTTCAAAAAACTTTAACTCTTGTGGGTGGCTTAAATTTGAGACAATTTATGTTTCTTTGTACATATCCATAAAATTTGAATATATAAAGCAATTTTAGAGTAACAGAGAAGACAAATGGTAAGTTTATTTAAAATCGTGCAGATAAAACCATTTATTTTTGTATCCTTAATTATTTCGTAGTAACTTTACATATCACACATACATACACACACATTTATATATCTATATATAAATGCCGGAAATGACGCCATAAAACTATAAGTAATAACAGAACAAAGAATCTTCTGTTTGAAAGCTATTCGAATCTCGATTAAATTTACTTTTCCCGCAGTGGATTCGGAGAATAGTAGTACACTCACCGAATCCGTCGAGCGCAAATGTGTCACCCTCGTTTCCAAGCAATATATCGACCCGATGCGAAAAATACTCCCTCACAAAATAATGACAACCACCTGGTTCACTCGCATACTACATTTTTACGCACGCTTGTTTTATGCGTTTGTTTGACTTACAATAACGATGCAACATCCAGTTTGATATTAAAATATTATGCTAATGTGATGATAGGCGACATCAAACAAGACGAACGTCTTTTGTGTTTGTTCCTTGGTAAATTCATAAACTAGTTCTGAATAATCTCCGCGTCGATATCGAACACGAAAGATCGCAGAAATTGAATACTAACGGTATGCGATGTTGTGCTTCTCGCTGTTTTCATCTTACACGCGAAAAACATGTCACAAGGAAGAGAAAAGTCAGCGGATGTTAGGGTCAAGCCGAACTAGATATACCAACAGCATGTCAAAACGGAACAAGATGCATGATATTGACGTATCAATGCACGTGACTGAATATGAATGCCAGAGATGAACAGAATAACGACGAGAAAACATCGTTGCCTTTGTTGGTAGCGCATTTACCACAAGCCATTTGTGGCTAGATATATAAAAGAAGAGTGTACTGTTTGCATATTTCTGTATCAAAAGAACCATTTTTTATGGAGTAGAGAAACACAAAAATTTCAAGTTTAACAACACAGAATAAAAAGAGACACAAAAAGGGTCGAAATTGAACAAAGTGGTTTCAATTATATTGTTTTTTTTTTTAATTAGAATAGATTTTATAAGTATTATCAATAGATAGAATTATACACTAATTGCTTTCTGTAGTTTTACAGAAGTAAACTTTAGTTATCATTTCTATACATCGAGATTAATAAATAGTCTTTATTTATAGTCATTTTAGTATTGTTTTATTTTCTGTTTTAATTGTTCAATAATGTTGTTTGAACAAATAAGAAAAATAAATCTAAAATAAACTGTTTGATATAGAGATAAAATGTGTGAATTTATTAACATAGCTCAATTTATTGTACGCAGTAGTAAATATTCTAATTGGATTGTTTTATTAGATGAGCCAGGTATAATTGGCTATATTTTAACCATTCTAGTTTTATTTATTTATTTTGAATGAAACCATAAAAATACAATTCATATGTAATTTGCAGCAATATGGCTATTTCCATCATAAAATAATGTGATTCTTATGTGAACTAAATAGTAATAATTCGGAATCAAATAGAATTCTTCGAATAAAATTTTATCTAGTTTTTATAGGATTTGTTACATAATTTGCCCCTCGCATAAATTAAATAACATTGTTGTAACTATTCCAACTTCTTTTGAGAAAATAGGAGCCAGAGAACTGAAACTTAACTATAAAATTTCTTGTTTTCGGCTTGTGACTTTCTTAAAAACATAATACAAACAAGAAATATTACTTCATATTTCAGTGCTTTCTACCAGTGCCCTTTACTATTTGTATACGTCAGTAAGAGTTACTCTAATTTATCAATATTCATAAATTATTTCAGAGAAAATAACATAATTTAATTGTTTGAAATAATTTTAAAAAAATAGTTGTATTGTGTGCCACAAATTTTTAAATGTAAATTTAATTCAATACTCATCATTCATTTCGATAGTCAAACATTGATATGACAAACAATCTAAATTGTGTGGCCTTGTAAAATTATTTATGCGTGTTTATATATTCCATGGAAAATACATCCCAGGAGAATTCGTCACACATAGTTTATAAAACAATTTACCGAATGCGGAGAATACGTCCGTAAAGTTCAGATATGCCACCTATGTTGGTTATATACCAAACAGTAATTTTGGGAACCACAAATTGAAGGAAAAGATATCTCGAAACAATTTTAAAAAAACCTAAATATTATGTATTACACAACAAAGAATGAAAGGAGATAGGGTTAAAAAAAATAACCAAAATGCTTCACAATATTAATTGAATAGATTTGTTTTCTTCAAATATATCATAAGAAGCATTTTCAATTCTAAGCATAAGTAAACTATAATATATTCTCATAAATATACTTAACCATGACTATGATTATATTGTTAATTTGTGTTTGATATTTGTATTACTATTGATTTTAGCATATAATCGAAAATTAACTTAGAATCCATTGATATAAGCTTTAAGTTTAATTATTCTACTTTGATGTGTGCGTTCCAATCAAATACCTCGGCGATAACAAGCCAATTGACACACAAGCCCAACTCATCATTCAAATTTATCTCATCAAACGTTCCACAATGTTATCCTTCTAATTTACCTTTGTGTAAAACAAAGCTTTGATAGTCAATCTATTACTAATTAATTTATCTAATTTAAATAAGAGATGATGGAGCTTCAAGAAGTTGTTAAAAATTTTGCTACAAATTTCCGCAAGTTTTATCCGATCAATAAGTTTTAATGAATGTACTGATAAGCTGATTTGCTTAAAAAACTCCACAAATTTATTAAGTAAGAAAAATTGTTAAGCTGTTTCTTGAAATAAAAAAAGAGTCTGATATTTGCGGCAAAGAAAATCAATCCATGTTGTAGAAAGAGACATTGTGCAACTTCTTCTCACTTGATGCTTATTTGACCCGGTCGAAATTACTTTTCAAGTATTCTAATTTGCGCCGCAAGTGCGAGACGAATGGCTTAGGTACGAAGCCGGAAAGTATTTCCCAAAATTTGACCTAGTGCGTATAAGCAACAGTCGCTTTGTGTTCTTTAACAAACCGTGCCATTTTTCAGCCGCGCACTTTTTCCGCTATGGAGATTTTCTATTCGCAGTGAGTGCGGAATGAAAACTTTCCCGAATAAAGTCGTTTTGAACGAAACGGGCTCTGCACTGGTGAAAGAAGTTAAAGGAGGCAGCCGCCAATGCGGCAGTGGTATGGGTTCCCCGAATTTAACCATTTATCGTCGCAACGAGCTGCACTTGGTAAAGAATTGCCTTCTGCCTTTATTTTATATCATCGTAGACCGCAGCGTAGAGTCGTAAAGATGACACTGGAAATCATCACTTTCTTATTCGCTAAACGAAATCTATTTTTATATTCGTTTTATTGAAAATTTTGATATCTGAATGCTATTAAATGGTAAAAAACTTTAGTATGTTAATTAAAAATTAATTAAATCGTAGAAATATTAAAATTAGAATTTGATAACTTGTCATTGAGTATGACAAAGAAATATAAATTTGCGTGATGGTAAACTATTACATAATATTGTATATCATTGGATAATGACTGATTCTCGCTGACCAATTCAATTGTATAATTAATAGTACAAATCAATTTCATTTTACGACGTATTCAAATAAAATTTCACATGCTATTGAATTTAGCCAGTCAAACATATTAACATTTACATAATAAAATTACAATTGATTACATTTGTTTTTGTTGTATCACATTTTGAACAATTATTTGTTTTCTCAATTCATTTCCAAGATTCAATTTATTGGAAATATTCTCTTTGGGCTATATTATTATACAACTTTGCAGACCATAAAACTGGCAAATTATATTATTTTAGGTAACGTTATCATAAAAAACGGTTTGGAACATAAAGTATTAAACTGAAGAAACGTGACCGCTTTATTCTTATGTAGAATACCATGGCATAGTATTCACCACGCACTTTTGGTTTTATTATCATAGACCAAGTCTGCCTGCATATAAAGCGTATAAATGCTTGATAAATTTATTAATGTGCTCGTAAACCATACCGAGAATGACTTTTACGCACGCGGCAAATATAAAACTCACCGCAAATTTAATGCTTCATTTCAAACAGTGATCATATAAGTCATAAAAGATTCCACACTTACCTGAAACAGATAAGTAAAGTTTATTATTTACAAAGTAACTTAATTATATAACTTATGTTCGTTTAAACGGTTGAGTTTATGTTTGAAGCATCGAGTAAACTCACTATTTTTATTATATTCAAATTTTACTCAAAGTTATTCACCTAGCACGATGGTTTAAAATCTGAATTTTGTTATAGTTTAGTTGCTTGAATGAAATTTAAAACTAATTATTTAAAATGCATTTAACTGAATGTATTCACATGGTTTTAACTAGCAACCTAAAAAAATAGAATCACATAATACATAAAATTATAGATATGTTAGCAGTGAACTTTAATCGTAAATGCCATTTTACTGCGCAGACCAAAAACCTAGCAAAGCGTAGCATTGTTCCATTCAAATTTTCAGAAAAGATTACTGAATGTAGTATGTGACAGTTATTATTTTAATTGTTTTATTTAGACAGCACTAACTTTGACCTCCAGACTGTACCAACCATATAATATGTTGAGGATTGTTGGTGTGTATCCTTCATCGAATTTCTATCATGCCACAAAAAAGAATATGTTCAAAAATTAATCTTTATAAACGGGTATTAGTATGTAAAAATATTATGTTTACTAAGTATGCGCACTGAGCATGAATTTGTTTAAAAAGCTTTACCCTTTATAAAAATATTATCAACATTTACTAACTTTACCAACATTATTATGATAAAGATAAATTTGCATGTCAGATGTAAATTCCCAGCAAATATTTTTGATATTCCATCCTTGGTATGTTACACACGAATGATTATGATAAAGTAAAAACTAAATTTACTATAACATTTGCAAGCGGCAAAAACTCTATGAAATAAGGGAAGCTAGTGGCAAATCACATGGCAAACGAGCAGATCAAATGTTATAGATCGCTCATATATCTTCTCCAACCGTATGGAATTTGAATACAGGGAAGCGCAACGTATGCACAGTACAAAGCGCAGAAAAACATCAAACACAAAAATTCGTATATTTGCATTTGTAACCAATATGTAGATTTTGTCCCTTTGCCTTATCTTTTACTTTTGAGCCAGTTGGCTTTGCGCCCTGTATTTGTCATGCAGAAACATCAGATGGGTTGTTTACGCCACCAAATTTGCTCAGCAAATCGAATGAAAATTGATAAATTTTTATTTGAATGCGACTAAGTGAAAAAAAAAAACATTCCTGCACGTCAAACATTCGGATATAGGAACATTTCTAAAGATTTAATTTTAGAATTTAAAATAAATTTATTGTTTTTCATTCATAATAGCAAACAAAAAGTTCTGTGTCTTAAACTACCTTGTGGTTGTGCAAAAAAATTGATTATATTTTATAGCAAATCATTTCATAAGCATAATCAAAAGTCAACTAAATCTATCTTATATTTTATTGCTCAAACAATTCATTGTTTTATGCACGTGTTGTAAAACTTGTTACATTGTAACAACTTTACTTGATTTTTGCATTTACTGCGGAATAATATGAAGCTGTCAAGCGCACTTTCGCACATAAATGAATTACTCCCGGTACCAACAAGTACCAACAGAAATAAAAATTATTGTTATCTCTGCAAAGTTGTCACATTAGGTTAAGCATATCTAGAAGTTGAATAAATTTGATAAACAATACGATTAAATACTTTTGTAAGTATTAAGTAATCTAAGTATAAAAAAAAATAATTCACTCTCAGAAAAATTTGGAATTATTACTGCATAAAAATATATTTTGAATTTACCTTAAAATCCTCCACTAATTAAATTTAAGAACAAATAGAAATAATTACTAAGATTTTTGAAACATTTTTGGATTTTAATTGTATACTAATAAACAATTCACAAAAAAATATAATTTTATTAGTTACAATCAATGACAGTTTGTCTGGAAAAATACATCAATTTTGAACATAACAAGTTTGTCAATTCCAATGTCCAGCCTACATTGTTATTCATCAACACAATTGTGTACTTTGCTGCTTATCCAAATCAATAAAATTTCAGCATGTCAGTTCGGTTAGTTAGTTAGATTAGTGACATAATTCACTCTGCTTACAAATTAACCTAATTACAATCCTTTTTTATGGTCAAATTCACATCCTCATAGCGGCCTCAAAACATTGATTGAAAATCTGCGAATCGTTTAAATTATAGAATCCTTTCATCCATTTGGATAACAGATAACACTAGCATACACACTTGACGCGTTTGCAAAACTTTTTAATTAAAAAGTCAAATGTCACATTTCTCTACTCACCGCTATTTTTGGGAACATTAACGAGAACAATGTATGCCATATTTGAGGTAGGTATTATTATACATACAACTCGGTTAAAATACGATCCGCCTCCGTCTTGTCAGTTAGGTCAACTTCAGAAAAGATATTTGAATATAATTCATGAGCGTCCGTCGCAAGAAAATGTTCCCTAGCATAGCGGAAAGTGCATGAAGGGCTAGACTAATGCAAAGATAGCAAAAGCAGCGTAGGTGAGCGGGATAAGTAAGGGTAGACATAATATTGCAGAACAAAAAAGGACCCGTTTCACATTTTAGTAAACTAATAAAAGTCCCCATGGTGAGAGTGGGCCGGTGATGCGCTAACTCGAGCAAGTACGGGCAGACACAAGAAGCCAAAAGAGGCATGCGGATAATGTAAGAATATTTACTTTTAAGAAAATGGCTGGCAATATTACAGAGACGGAATGCAAGATAAAGTGAGTCTATACACTCATTGTCATATTAAAGTTTTGTGGTGTCAGAGACATTGTAGAAAATTGATGCACATTTTCTTTTATTTAAAAAGCAGCATAATGATAGTAGTAGTTTACCAGAAAACAGTAAAACCTTAAGGTCTTTGATTCTCTTTATTTAGTCTAAATTACAACAGGATATGAAAGTATTGTGAAAAATCAATAAATGTAATTAGATTGCTTATTTTGTATGCTTTGTATCTTTCACAATGCTGTCTTAAATTATTATGCTAATATAAATATTACTTACTATACTATACTATCATGCTTCAATAAAGGCAAGGATAGTTATGTCTAAAAAATGCCATTATTAATTATGACATTTTTTGTCAATTTAGTTCATATAAACTAAACCTGATCTTTAATATCTATGTAATACAACACCTCCAAGACAATATTTTTTACACTACCTCTATACCTTCCTAAAATTAAATTAAGTATTCTTATTAATGAGTCATATTTTTAACATAAAATTTCACAAAGTTAAAAATAAAGTTGAAATAAATATTCGCTCTGCTTCGCTCTAAAAATAATATCCTGCTACTTTGTTTTCTTACTTTTTCTAGAGCACGATTGGCAAAACTAACAAATTCTAAAAACGTCCAAAGAAACCTACTATCTAAACCATCTAATAACGTTTGTTAAGTTTAGATGTTTAGTGAGGATTAAGTTGAGAACTAGTGCTCTTGCAAACTTGAAGAGATAGATCTTCCGTCGAGAGTATTTCGAAACTCACTTTGAAACAGGTTTCTAAGAAAATATGAGAGTAGTATAAATGATGTGTAAGATACTTTGTTGAAGTAACATCAAGATTCGTATGACTTTGATCTCACTTTAATTTGACTTTTAGATTTTAAGCCACGTTGACATGTTTTAAATCCATAGGTGTTATGTATCAATAATGTAATAATTGGAGCAAGTAACTGCAGCTCAAATTAAGTTGTCCGCGAAAGATTTGAATGCAATTGGAGTTAATAAAGCGAGAGGTTTGTAATTTTAGTAAGATGATAACCAGCGCAGAAAGGGTCAGTAATTCTTGTCGGCGGTATCATTCTCATTGGGATCAAATCAATGAACAGGAAATTGAATTTCATGTTACATTCACTGGTGCAGATATTCCACTAGCATCTATGCCGAGTTGGGCACATTTAGATGTGAAAGTTAGCAACAAACTTTTGGGCAGATGACTCAATGAAATGAATACATAAATCTACGTTTAAATGGTTCCAATATGATTATTTTACAGAGATGCATAAATCATTAATTTTATTCTAAAATTGTCATTATCTTTAGCTTAATAATTACGTAAATACAAATCGTTTTTGTTTTTTAACTATTCTGAAGTCGAAAGTAAAACTCTTCGAAAAGAAACACGGCATAAACTACAAGATAAAAAGTTATACATAACCAGCAAGCACTCTCCGCATCGCTGAGTATTTATACCCCAAGTTGTTGCGCTTGAGACATTGGTCGAGATTCCGGAAGGGTGAGTGGAAAGAAAACTTTGGCAATATTCTTCAGTACACATTATTAGAACAAAGTTACGAGCGTAAGCGTGGACCGCGGCCACCTAGTCTACGATTCCAACAAATGTACATAAAGTCATTCGGCCTGTTTTCCATGAGGCAATTATGCTAAAACTTTAATTATAGTTTACAAATGTTATAAACTGCGTTTTGTTTATGCAATTTAAAATACAATTACCAACTATGCAAATAGTGAACGTAAATTGAAGAATATAATTTAAAATTCTATGCTTATCAAAATGTCACTTTATAAACTTCTAGAACAAACCAACCTTTCCTCTCTCTGTATAGTAATATTTGCAAGGTAATATCTTTGCAGTAGTGCAAGTTGTAATAGATAAAAAATACTCATTTTTCTCCCCTATAAAGTTAAATGTCAGATAATAGATTTATAACTTTAATGTTACCAAAACTTTTGTAACTCAGTTTCGCTCACTTAAAGATATCGAAAAATCTTTTCTTGGTACTTGTCAGCAATAAAATGTTAATCTTTTATAAAAATTTCCACTCACACAATAAATTCAATATTTTGCATGTATACTATTAATATTTATAGTTTTAAAATTGTGTATTAAGTTAGTTGTAGTAGTTGTAGTTAACAGAATTCAAGAACATATATTATTATAATTGATCTACCTCACAAATATTGAACTTTGAGGTATGAGTTTCCTCGCCGGGTGCTACAATCTGGTCGGCCCCGAGATAATAATGCGTCTTCTGCAGACAGTTCAAAGGTCTTGTTCGTCGTCGGGTGCGAGAAAGCGTTGTGGCGCCAGTATGCCGCAATCTTATCCGCTGATCATGTGGTGGCATGGTGGTGGCGACAACGTATGCCATGTTTAATGAAACGAGAAAATGATAGTATATGTTGCGGCGACGTTGGAAGTATCATCGTTTCCGGGGAATTTCAGGAGCACAGTACACGAATATGAACTTAATATAGGTGTCTGCAGGGTTCCAAAACTACATAGTTGAAACCAAGCAACCCCATTGTAATTTATTTATGTTTCTAAAGTCCTCTCTGTGAAATTGTGGTGTACCCTAATATGTTTTAATATTATCTAATAGCATTTTACTTTCTCAATTGATACAGTATTATGTTGAGCAAATTGAAATGAAATTGCTCCATTCCTCTACACTAGACACACTACAAATCCACTTTGCAAAGTATTTTGCAAGACGTTAAGAACACTTAACTATCACTTTTCAAGTAGTCCCGCTTTAAACTTATGTGCACAAACACTCTGCTATTCTCAGTGGCTCTCTTGAAAAAAGGATCAGCACGCGCTTCCGAATTCCCTTTACGCCATTTTCTATCCGCGCACCGGTAAAGATGTCGTAAAGCACTTGATGCCATCAATGTAGGTAAAAAAGAAAACTACTAGAGTGGATCCTTGGAGGCAACACTGACGGCCGGTAAAAAAGGGAATGCAATACGAAAATATGACAACTTATTCCGGTGCGCTTTATATACTTTTTGAGCTTGGAAAATTAACGCAAACAAAAATATTGAATTGAACTGCAGGTGGTATGGAAATAGTGATAGAATTTGTCAAAAAATGAAATGTGGTTCTAGACATGTACATATATAAACTAAACTATATACTATATACTATATACTATATATATATATATATATACTATACTATATACTAAACTATATATATATAAATAAACTTTTTACATGTGAGTTTAAAAAAATTACACTTCGATAAAATGAAGGGAAAAATGTGAGCGTACGATAGTTTTCTGTCAAAAGACGAACAAATAAAGTTATGCAATTACTTATTATTTGCAAATAGATTGAAGTTAAAATATCTTAATAACATAATACTAGATTTTTTATTTTAAAAAGACAGCTGTTGAGAATTGAATTAAACATAGATTAGTTTCCATCGTAATTAGAATCCATAAAAATTGTATTTAAGCGGATAAGCGAGATGAGTGTAAAGACGCAGTTTTCGAAATCTAGGTTAATTCAGAAATTTGCTGTGAAGCTTATTTTTATTATTATTTGTAACATTATTAAGCACGGAGTACTGAAGCGTTTAATTAGTTTACAAAGTATACGTGTACATTACTTTAATTAACAGTGGCACGTATACTCTAAGAAGATGGGATAAACTTAGTTGCAGTTATACATATACGAG
>JAODIE010019590.1:51227-61861 GCA_027575565.1 Diploeciton nevermanni
TTTTTTTTTGTAAATAATTGTATTAAGTATTTAAAAATTCTTAAAATGTTGTCAGTGGCGTACAGGAAGCCAACTTTGAGCAAAAAAGTGTTTATAAATGATATGTTATTCCAAGAAGGCCGAGAAAATGTGAATAATATACCTTGGTCTGAACGCCCCAGCGCGTCGAAAACCGACCGAAATGTTCGAAAAGTGAAAGAAATTGTGCTGAAAAATTGTCGAATCACGATTAGAAAAATGACTAATAATCTTAACATATCATTTGGCTCATGCCAAATTTTAACGAATGTCTTGGATATGATATTTCTGGATTCTGTACCATGATAATGCACCTGCGCATACGTTCTTACCAGTGAATAGTTTTTTAATTAAAAGCAATACTATCATTAGACCTGAGCCACCGTATTCGCCAGACTTGGTTCTCTTACGACTCTTCCCAAAATTGAAAAAATCTATGAAAGAAAGAAGATTTGCGACAATTGAGGAGATTAAGACTGCATCGATAGAGGAGCTCAAGGCAATACTCAAAAGTGCATTTCAGAAATGTTTTGACAACTGGTAAAAACGCTGGCACAAGTGCCAGTTTTGAATGAATATATCAAAATTTTTTCGCCAAAATTAAAAGCCACTTTTCTTTTTGATATCTCACGTTGCATAAGTTATCCCGCTAATTTAGGCTCAGGACGCTGTACTGTATCACAAACTATCTATGAGTGACATCAGCATTATATTTTATACCGATAAACCTCGTCATCTTCAAGTCTGGTCCACCTTTCGCGCATACAAATTGAAAGTTTCTAGATGAAGCATGGTCGTGTTATAATACAATTTTCGCATTACCAGACTGTTTTGGGTTTTGATTAGTTATTATTAAATATATGTTCCTGTTTTCATATTTATTTATTTTCATAATTGAGAGAAGGGTATTAATTGCGCACAAATTTAATTACAAAGATTAATCTATCGTTTAGTCACTAAGTTCTTATACGTAATTAATTCAAATAATTTTAATATTTGTCACAGCTCGACGAAACATCAAGCGAAAGCTTGTTAAATCATGGAACCCGCACATTAGCATATATGTGGCGACACACACAACCACCGCTATTTCACGTTAGCACTCATGCTTATATAAGTGCAGCGCGATTTTGGAGGCGGCACGAACATTATTTCTCAGCGCTTTGTAGGCGGTTGAGTCTAGACGTACAACCTAATTTCTAGAATTTGTCGCAGAGATTATTCGAGGGATTATTAATTATATTTTCATTTATAGCTTTTAGAAAATGTGAGATCCTGGCTATCCTGACTAACGAAATTACAAACACTACTTAATCATCCGTTTTAATTTTAAACCAAAAGTTTTGTAATTTAAGCGATATAAGTCTAAGTCGAAAAAAAAAATTTGTTGTATGCTTAACTTACATAAAATAGGATTCTTTTTTTAAGGCGTGATTTATATTTTAAATTAAATAATTATTTGCTTACTTGGACTAGAGGCTATTCAGTATTACGGACTCAGACTAGAAGCCATTTTGACATAAGGCACATTCATGTCTACTGGACGGATAAATAAATATAGCTACAATAAATACGTAGGTAAAAACAATGTATTTTAAATAGTAAAATACTGAATCTTTAATATTAGCATTATTTCTACAGATACACGTAATTACAAAAACAAAAAACAAGAATGTTAGAAATAAATTGCACCGTTCCGAAAAAAAAATAATCTAGAAAAATGTAAAGGAAAATAGTAAAATGCTGCAAAATTGAAATCGCAGATAAATAAAAGAAAGCGAAGGTAGATTGAATAATGTTTCATTGGCTGTCGTCAGTTCAATTTATCTTACATGCAATTGTGTTCTGTGTTTGTTGCTGACTTCTTTGTTGTTCAAAACCAGAAATACATTATTGATTCAATAAATAACCATACTAGACAAAAGCATGACATATATTTATTTACAAAAGTGTGTTTTAACAAGATGGTGAAAATTGATTGTGTAAAAAGCAAGAGAAATTTTACATTATTTATTAAAGTTCAATATGAGTTATTGTAAACAAAATACTCTATTTAAATTACTTAATTTCCAATAGTTTTTGAGTTAAGCAAATGTATTTTAAGACCGAAATTTGGTACTACAATTAATACAAAATGCTTTGTAAATAGCTATTATTTAATGATTCGTGTTAAAGGATACACATATCTTTGTTAATGCCGCGTGTCTAACGAACGTCTAGTTAGCAAGCTCGCGTCATGCGCTTTTCCACGAAGCACAATAAAGCAGTCGAACAAGCGACCTTTCATCCCATCCTGGCGCGCGTCATCCTCAGCCTACACCTTCTTTATCCCCGGCGTGTTCATCGTGATGCTCTAGGGAATTTTTAATTAAATCTTCCGATTCGTACTTGAGCGCCTTTATAGTGACTAGGCCGGCAAAAGTGCCGGTTCATTAAATGCGTCTAGTGTAATTAAGTCTAAATAGCTCGACACTCTAACAGAACACTAAGTTTTCCGCTCACAAGATGTTTGCAGTGCTCGACAAGTGAGCGTGAATATTCATATAAATTGTTGCTTTGATTATACGGCAGTCAAGTGAACTTAGTAACACGTTCTGCCACGCAAGGTGGGCGAGAGTTCAGATGGTTCAGACTCATTCCACTTCGTGGTAGTGGATGTAACTTGAAAGGCAAGTGTTTAATGGTGAACGTAGTGACTGGGTTTGAATCCAAGCAATGGAAAACCGCAGGACAGCACATGGAGTGCCAAAACTCTTTGGTTTCAGTGTTTTACGTTCCATGTTTGTGGAACCGAGAATATGTTCCAGAATATGTTTTCAATGAATTTGTGTGGTTGGTTGTAAACTATTGTTCAGTGTCTAAGTATTTTTTGTATTTTATATACGAGAAATTATGTCAAAAAATTGTTAAGTAAACACTTTGGGGTCGTGTTTAATATTTATTATGCTGATACAACTTAATTTACCAAATTTTTTAAAATCTTTTTGACTTGTACCTTCTTCTATATTACTACAAATCTACAAATATACTTTATTGAGAATTGTTTGAATGAGTCAAAACTCACTTCTGGTAAATTTTTGTTTACAAAAGTAACATTTCATTAAAATGCGTTAATATTGGTATTTAAACCATCTTCTGTATGTATAAGAAAAAAATGCAATAAAAACTAGTAAACTGGTCGCTTGTAGTATCAAAAGAGATTAGTCATAACTAGTAAAGTTGATTTTTGCCATAATTTTGCCTAATGTTTATTCAATGAAATAAAATCGTACATCGTAAATTCAAGTATAACTTTTACTAAATGAAAAGATATAAAAAACATATAATCTTTACTAACTTAGCAGTAATAAAAATACACATTTAAATATAGTCAGACAGTAACACAAATGTGTGTTCAGTCTGATTTTGAAATATGCGCAATATGTTTACGCGGGAAACACAGTTAACGTATGCAATAATTACCGGCCGGCCGTGTCCACCTCAGCTAAGAAGATTGAGAGAATTTAAGAATGGTGTGATTTATTTAATACATACAGCTTTGTGGTATAGTGATATTTTTTGATAGTACAGCAAGTCTTGGTAGTTATTATAAACTGAGGACCGAGAAGAGAAGTTTGAGCTTATATAAGGCTAACATTGATTATGTGAAAGTGAAGGTACGTGATCTAACTATAATCCAATATGTGATCACAACACAACTTTCCACAATTCGTGAAAGGGCACTTATTGTTGTAAGCGACGCAGCGCCACGACATGGTACATTACAAAGGGTGCAATAAACAATTATGTACAATTTATAGTACCAAGTCTTTACAATATTTAAATATGTCTAAAAATTGCCGATAATGGAATCTTCGATAAATCGACACAACATATTGTTAGATTGTATGGATATTAAAGTTGTTGGTATAGATATCAATAATTGTTTGTTTTACTAGTTTGAGTAACAGAAGAAATATTATTTTACAATTAATATGGATCTATTTTTTTATTATGTAGAATAAAATAAATATACCAACATTTTATGTCAAGAAATACGTATGATTTATTAAAAATCTTTATAATAAAACTAATATCTTTTTATTTTATGTCATAAATTCTCTGAAGCATTATCTAATTATGCCAAACAAAATACACAGAACGCAAAATTCAAATCTATATCAAATTGCCCTTGCTCTAAAGGATAATAAGCATAAGCCTGGCAAAGCCCTTTGATCTTGCTTCGATTGGAAAGCCAATAAACGCAACCTATTCTATGCATGCCCGCTTACAATTGTCTCTCAAGCAGAAAGTAGATTATGTCACAAACACAGAGCAAGGATTGTATCTAACCACCAGTACATGCATTCATAATCATATGCATCGAGCTGTAATTGTGTCAATATGCAAATAATTAAATTCATGGCTACCCACCTAAATTGTTCAAAGTTGTATGTCCGATGGTAATTTAGGTCGGTATGAAATTAATACTCAATGGTTTCCATTATTGAATTATAAGTGATTTTATAAATAGCAAACAGTGCACTATTAATAAAGCAAAATGTAATGTGTGCAAAAGCAAACGCTGCGTTTGTCATTTCCAACAGTACTGGTAATATAATAATGTAATGTGGTTAAATTAACTACAAATTACACTATAAAACAACCAATTTTAGATCGGGATGATATTAACGGCACTCGACTAATCATGTTGTGCTGAAAACTCGGTTTTCTCAAAATTTTTGAGAAGTCAATCTTTTAGTTTATTTTTTTCAATTTCGATTTTAATGTTTGAGAAATTTTTGATTGCTAATTAATATATTGTCTTATAATTTCTATAAGTATTATTAGAATAGTTGAGAGTATTCTTGAGTATGGTTACAAAGTGTTTAATATTCATTATGTTAACTTAGTTAACCTAAGTTAACTTACTTAACTAAGTAAGTCTTATAGTTATGTTTCATTTACATTAAATTGTTTAGGTACATTTAATATTCAATATTTGTTAATAGATATTGAGAAAATGTACAAAAACATAATTTGTTTGCTATAAGTTATTAAATTTAATTTTTGTGAAAAAGTGCAATGAAAGTATGTTCATCTGATTAAGTATAAATTGCCTAATACAACACTAATATTCCAATAGTCTTGAGGTATTTAGTTTATGGCGTAGAATTTTTATTATTTCAAAAATGAAAAATCGATTTTGACTTATATACGCGACTGCAATAGTTCTAATTAGTCGACTCTGGCTACGCGAGGCGAGCAATACCTAAATAATATGAAACGCCAATTGTACTAGATCAAGTGTGTATCTTTTATTTTACTGCGGAATACTAAATAATAACTCTGAGCGCACATCAGTCAAGTTGCGAGTTGATTGGCACGTACTGGTTTAGCGTAATAGTATAACTGCAACTAACTTTATTTCCCATACAACTGCTAAATGATATAATATAAACCGTAATTAGAATTATAATAGGGCAATATGTTGTGATGCTTAGTTACAATGCAAATTGTGACTAGCATAATTTTAACAGTGCATTTTGGAAATTAATATTATGGGTCGCGTCTTACTGCTCTTTTTGTGAGAAGTGTAGAATTGATGGACTTTTCCGGCGACCGGTTTATGTCTGCTACCTGGGGTGATAAATTATTTATAGGTGGAAAAAATGGCTGATGGTAAATTAGGGTACTGCATTCGCCTTTTCTTCCACGCGTTGATGCTACCTCTTAGATCCGTTAAACAAAAATAATAGTGAAGAAGGCAACATGCCGAAAACGTTTTACAAATCAATTTTAAGTAGGTGTTATAGTGCAATTTTTCAACATAACACAAATAATAATTAGATACATGATTCGTAGGTTTGCGCAAAATCATTGGTACTGCAAACTGCAAACAAAAATTACTTAAAGTGCTGCGACAGGTGGGGCAGCATATATGAGATGTTCAACTTTTATCTTGATCTCCAAAAGAGAAACTGAAATATAGTTTGTAGTTGGTTTTAATTATTGCTAAAATTGTGCACTTTGGTCGTTTGAAGGTAAATTTCCCACACACATAACAAAAGACGTCGAAATTATTTTTACACGAACGCCATATATTTAATGTCACTTGGATAGGACGGAGCTCATAAGTCAACTGAAGATCTAGGTTCTTGATGCTCTTGGTTATTTAGTGGTGAAACGTTTTAACGTAAGCTTCAGCACGCTTGATATAAAAAAAATCGTATTTGATTCTGTGTTAAATTCTTTTAAGACATGCAGTGTGCAATGGGAGATTGTGATGCACACGGAACTATAAAAGAAGTGGGATTTGAAATTAAGAACTTTAAAACGAAATTATAGATATTGCTATGCTGTTTGTTTACAATGGCTCAATATAATAAACCATTTTGTTTACAAAAGATTAAGAGTTAAATTAAACAAAGTGCTGAGTGAAGTGCTGAGTGTGTCAGAACCCACATGTCCACTCATCATCTAAAATAAAATAGGAGTATCATAATACCCAAGCGTTGCTCGCCTCGCACAGCTAGAGTCAAATGAATCGAACCATTGCAATCACGTAAATAAGTAAAATAAATTTCAATTTTTTGAGTAAAAACATTTTCTATGTCAAAAACTAAATGCGACAAGAAAATTGGAATAGTAGCGTCATACTTAATTTGTTCGGAATATGCGTTCACGTCTGCACATTTTCGTTTTCACACATTTTCTTAATATCTGTTGATTGTTATTAAATATACCTAAACAATTTTAATAATAATTTTTTAAATTATGGAAGAATATATCTATTTGCAATCAAAATTTGGTCAACAACCAACTGTCATAACTGTCGAATGTTGTTAATATCTTCTTGATCGGAAATTTGCGGTCTTATGGTGTTATTTATAAAAATATCAATTATAACATTAATAAACCAGGAACTTGCTCTAGAATAATTATATTATTTTTAAGAAAACGACATAAAATATAATGCTCTACGCGCTATTCTATAAATGGAGGCAAGTACACTATGGAATTTTTTTTGTTTTGATTACTCATGGGTGTAGTTTCACTCAGAAATGATGACAAGAATAAAATTGGAAAATGTATATTTTTTCATTGTACTTTTTCTTATCTGCTGATTTACTAGCACTTTGGTTAGATTTATTGATGTTCAAGACTTACTAGATTTTAAAGTTAAAAAGTGTATTTTATATTTAACCAAAATAACGAATTTGATAAAATAAATATATAACCAGCATACAACTTATTTGCCAAATTTTACTTCTAAATTCTGAGTGTAGATTTTAATTATATTAACTATTATTAATTAATTTGCGGAAATAAGCTAGTTCGGCAGAATGGGTCGGTATACAATAGAACTGCTTCTTGATTTGCGGCCCGATAGTAGAATTATTTAGGTCGCATTAGTGGCTTGTTATAACAAGCAAAGTAAGACGAAGCCCACGCATCTGTCACTAAGTTTGTCCTTATAAATAACTACATCTCATCACTTTTTCAAAAACTAGAGCTATTGCTGCTTAAATCATCTCGTTCATGCATAGATAATAAAAAAAATGCTGTAAAATTTTGCTCAACTTGCGCGATTGTAATAGCAAAACAGCCGTAACTAGTTAAACGGTTTTTATGAGCAGTGCTTTTACACAATGCTTTGTTGAAATAAATTTATAAGTTAGTTTGAATCTATGATAATCAAGTTTTATCAATTATGCCGTATAAATGCAATAACTGAATGTAAGTTATGGGAAATTATGAGTTTTATTTACCACAGACGCAAAGCACAGTAATATCAGCATTTTGCAGAAACTATAAAAATCGAAATGTTCCATATTTACATAGCGGGAAAACGCTCTGCAAATATGAGTGCAAAATTGCACATATCCAGTAACGGTTAAAATTTTACAGCATTTCAAAGAATTATTAGCCAGGTAATATTTCAAAGGTAAATATTTCCTACTTTTGCATTATATCATAGATGATCAAATTTGATTATAGATAAATTATAAAGTACGATTTTTTTTATAAAAACTTGCGGCATTTGATTAATGTTACCAAACCTGCATTTTATATGCACAAATTTATTATACTTTTTAAATTGTTCGAATATTTGAAGATAAACTCCTTAAGTTGAGAATAAATACTGAAAAAATGACTAAAATGACTAACATAATGAATACCTTTTTAAAGTGGTACAAAGTTGTACCCTACCCTAGATGTTCAGTATTAATTTATTACTTGATTACATCTGTGCGAGGTTTCATAAAAAATTCTTAATCTTATCAAGTCCTAATTGTGATTAGAATTAACCTACTTCTTGCTTTCATTTTTAATCCTTAAAAATTACTTTACTTATAACATTAGTGAACAAACTTGTTAAGATATAACATTATTCGTTTATTATTAAGAAAAAAAGTTTGGGAGAAAAAACTTTGGAATTTAATTGAAAATAAAACAATTCTTTTTTATTCATTCCACTTAAAAGCAATTTCTCCATACTAAATGGTTGCATTTATCAAAAAAAATAACAAATATAGTTCCAAATACAATAAATTGTTATTATCGTATATTAAATATTTACTATTTTATATGAATTGCAAAGAAAAGAAAAAAGATAACACACATAATTTTAAAGTGAATATTGTTTTGTTTTGTTGCATCAGCAAAATGTGATTCCTTTATGCTTTACATTTTACCGCTAAACGAACAAAGACTGAATTTATACTATATGCAAATATAAGAAAGGTTGTTGTATTCAACTAGCTGTGTTATTGTTAAACTCGGTTGACACTATACATTTGAGTTTATCAGGTGCATGCATGGTACAGATATGAGGTCATTTTTATTAAATTTTATTCGATACATCGTTGTCCGCCAGTAAAAGCTCCATGCTCATGTCTTTTTTCGCGTCTTGCTGAGAGCATACGCGTAAATAATTCTCTCGCGTATTTTCCGCGTTCCATGCACAAAATTGAAGCAGCCAAGGTACTCACACATGAAATTCCAACGTGGCGTGAATATTTATGTCTCATATTTTTATTCACAACTTTAAGCTTTGATGCGTCTCCTTGTGCTGTTTTCATTATTTCACTGCTAAGAATTGCAGATCTCTCTAACATTTCATAATTACGCCTACTGCCAGCCATTCTTTTGTTTAATGGACATCATTGAAAACATGCAGCGGACATAATTGCTTGTCAAAGAAGAAAAAAGAAAAAGCAAAAAATAATTGTACAAATGAACCGGGAGTGAGAACTAATACACAACGCTGAACAAGTCGCAGCAAAGAAAAAGATGCACAAAATGTGAGGCACAAATGTGAACTCTCTCATTCGCATATTACTTCTCGCTGGCGTTCACGTTGGAGATGCGCATTTTACAAATTAACATTGACTTTTTCACACCCTGTGCTAGCCTCATCTGCCGTCTACAAGTTGTTTAATTAAAAAGTTCGATGTACTGCGAGCAACGGCAACTCGTTAACCGCATTCAGAGCAATAATATGTATGCCAAGCACCAGCGCTCGGCAAATTTCTTCCTTGCTTTCGTTTTATTGGATGCTCAAGAACTGCGTAGGGCAGGATGTAATGTTCATATTGTAACTGGGTATAAGAAGATAACGAATTAAAGTCGTTCTGGGTAGAAGTAATAAAAGAACAAATATAGAACAACCTTTACGACATATGATTACAAGTAAATTTATTAAAAACCAGTGACCTAAATGCATGCAGTATATGCTACCACTTTTTCTCAAATTTGGTTTAGGTTAACAATAAATTCCTTCATAACTTTTGTATTTATTATATGCATTTATCTTATTAAAACAAGAAACAAAAAACAAACTTGTAAAAATACTAAATAAATATGCAAATGTATTCTGAATTCTAACATTTATTTTCATTTATAACTAAAAAATAAAAAGAAAACATTTTAAAAAAACGGTTGAGGCATTTAGCGCAATTTGGTTTACAAAATAAGCCGTAATCTTTGAAAAGTTACACGTTGTTTCCAAAAGATTCTTGTATTACTCAGTTATATTATAAACCAATTACACAGTAATTTTTACTTATAAGTAAAATATAAAAAACCGGATAAAATTTTCTCTTATAACGTCGTCAGTAAGCACTTTATATCTCATATATGCGGCATAAATTGACTCTTATATTTAAGTCGGAAATTGCATTCACCCTGTTCTCACTAATGCAGAATTGAATAATTGAACATCATTCTAAAACAACGTCGCATACCAATCACACATAATATTATCCAGCCTTAGTTATCAAATATCCTGCAATTGCATACTGGATACACCATAATCATAGTAATAAATTGAAAGTAAGCTACCCCGAAAGATATTTATTGATTATGAAAATATGCATTGAGTACATTTCAACTGAGATTGCAACCGCAATCCAGCTAGATTTACATTCTCACATTGAAATGTGAATAATAATAATTTAACGCTTACTCGTGTTAAACTCTAAACCTCGTTTTATTGCACGAATTCTCTGTTACAGGTTTACCAGAAAGTTTTCAAGCTGAATCTAATAGATATTGGCATGATATATGTGAAACAAACGTGATGTGCTGAAGGGTGTAAAGTTGGAGAGGAGAAACATAATTGGAAATTATTT
>JAODIE010019590.1:61961-94362 GCA_027575565.1 Diploeciton nevermanni
TAATATTAGGGTAATTAGTGCGTATGTGAATATGAACCAATTCAATTTTATAAAACTAAGAAAAAAAGATTCTATTGATAATACTGAGAATGCAAGAATAGTACAAAAAAGTTAATTGGTTGATATTATTGTAAAGATGAACTAATGATTCAATTTAGTAAACTGTTGTTAGCTTGGGCAACTTTGATTTTACTTCATGATATTGAACAAACGCGGCAAACTATCAGTTTTCTTCGTAAACAATTTTTTTAATGTTTTATGTTTTATCTACGTAGAACAAAATGCTTAACATACATCGTCCAGATCACATCTCTAAATATCGTAGTGATCCAAATTAAACCACTTTCCCTTATAATACAAAAGTTCTAAATTGTCAATGTTTAAAAATAAATAAAATTTAGATGTTTAATTAGAAAACACAATTAGGTAGGATTACAAACGTTAGAATTAAATACGTGCTGAAAATCAAGAAATCAAAACTCACTTGTTCCGTAATGATTGTTATGGTTCGCTCCACCGGTGGCCGTCTGCTGAGCACTCTTCTCTCTGGGCATCTCGTCCTCCGATTTCATTACGACCTCGTTGTCACAGTCCATTGGCTCGTCGAAGCGCCTACACTCCACGACAACTTATAACGACAATTGATTGGTACACAACAACAGTTTGCAGCCGCCGCCGCTCCTGTAACACTATAGCTATATTACGATTTGCGCCGCCGTCGCGTAATCAACGCCGTTATTGTGTCCGCGCAGTGAGTTATTACTCAGTCTTATAAATTTTGCTAAACCCACGTTGTGCACACTCTCTGTCGTCACACACTATATTTGTCTTCGGATTTACGAGGACTCGAGTGCTCACTTTAAACTGTTGTCTCTATGCTGGGCGCAGCCGTTGGACATAATAACCTGCAACAGGGAGCAAAATTGAAGAATTTAATTTTAAATAACTGCGCCATTTCTGTCAAGCTAGTTAGGATAACATTGGTTTAATTTACAAGCTTAAGCTTATGATGCTTAATGTTTGTTGGTATCTTCTAAAGCACTAGAATATATATTTGATGAAGGAATTTCATGTGAGATATTTTGAGGGTTCTGCACATTTGTATGGCACGAAGTATCTCAAAAACAAAATTATTGAAGAGCAGTAAGTTAAAGATTTACAATTTTGCAGACAGAAACTCTTCCCTACCACACCTTCTAAACATCAAATAATTTCCTCTCAACCCTGCATTATATATTTTCTACTCGCACTATATTTAATGTTTATATATATTTCTATTAATATTTAGATCTAAGACGCATATGAGCGCTTTTGTTGAGTCATGGCCAGAAGTACTAAAGTAAATATGACAATTATATTCTTCTCATAATACTTTTGAAAACTCAAAAAAGGATTGCTATATGGCACGATTTTGTTCTAAACTAGTTTTGCAAGTTTCCATTTTCTGGAGACATTGGACAAGTTTTACACCAAACTTTCACGCGTTCTCCCTGCAACCTGTATTGCTAACTCTGCTCCTTGGATTTTACTAAAATGTTCAGTTTTACCATCGCAAATAAATTGAAAGTACTAAAAGTTTTGATAGCAGCATAAATTCTAACAAACTATCACCCAATGTGTTTGATTATTTTAAGACAAACAATCAGATGCAGGAATCAAATAAGGAAGAGAATGTTCGTATAATATGTATGTATGATATGGTGCCCTGGGAAATTATACAACATTAATAAAAAATACCTTCACTATGCTATGAAAAGTTTAATTATATACATTTTGCGAACTTCCCTCAGTTTTTGCCACCACCAACACCGCACCCACAGGATAACTACAGGTGAGTAATTAAAACGCTCGCCGCTCTCTGCTGGCATGTCGTAAAGTGGAAAATGTGTCAAAATATAAATCTTGGGTCATAATAGTAAAATGTTATGCTTAGTCTGGTGTTGTACGTATCACGCTACCGTGTTGGAGAGTAATAGAATTTTTATGCCGTGTAACATTTAACTTGTTTTTATTACAGGCAATGTTTGTTGTGGAGAGACAACAATATCGTTAAACAAAGGACAAGGACCAACAAAATTTCTAGTAATACTCTTGCAATGATAAACATATGCGTAAAAAGGCAAAAAAATCAGCAAAATATATTTGGAATTTTAAAATAAAAAATATACAATTTAAATGTATTTTTGTTTATCTATTAAATGTACACATAAATTTGTCCCGAATAAACAGCAGACGTTTGAATGGTTATTTCGCTTTGAAAATTAGTATTTTCATTCTGATGAATAGTAGTAATTTGTCGTTGTATTTAGAATTGTACATTTTGTCATTGGGCGTCTGCACACTTTCATCTGCGACAACCAAGCTGTCCATGTTAAAGAAAGAAAACCAAAAGTAAAAAAACACTCTCGCCATCATGAAGCAAAACAAATTAAATTTAGCAACTCTTGGGGTCGAGTTTAGTAATCTAAGAACACACTAAGAAAGACAGTTGGGCAGCTCGCTGATGGGCTGATTAATGTTTCACTCATTTGCCCTGTTCTTATCGTCTGTTCTAAGTTTACAAGTTTACATTCACAATGTTCCAACTTACAAGTACGATACGGTGAAAGCTTCTAAGAAGTCGAGAAGCACAAAACATACTTGAGAAAGATTCAGGTGGTAGTGAAAATTCAATTTTCTTATTATTTACACAAAACAAGTTATATAATTAAAATTGCATTTATGTTCAACTTGTTTGAGCAAAGTTGTTGATATTATTCATTCACTAGGCAATTCACGTACAAATATGGCTTTCTAAAATAGTTTTCCAAATTTCCTTAACGCGTTGCCCAGGGCGTCGACGTTTCTGGATAGATATTTGAACAGGAGCAATCGACAGAAGAAATAAATAAATGTATGTCAGCGCTGTCACGTTTTTCATCTCTACGATAGCCATAAACTGTTTTCTTATTACGTTAGGAGATTACTAAGTAGAATATTTTTGACATTACTAAACATTAAAAAAAAACAATTTTAAATTGAAATATATTAAACCAATAGTATCTCATGCGTAATCCTTTTCGTCCTAATCAATTTGTTCTTCAAATATTTAGCCTTAATCTTCAACCCATCTCGAATACCCACATCGTACTTGACCTCCACTTCATTATACTGCATCTACTACGATTGTCATTAGCAGTTATCGCAGGAATGTATTCAGTGACCCGCCGCTATCGCTCCTGCATACATGCCATCGTCATTTAATATATACGTATACAAATTCTATGAATCATATCTTAAATATTATTATCATAGAATAAACTGGGTCTTTATCGTATAGATTATTATTAAAGTAATCATGCCACCTTTATATTTTAGACAATGCTAGAAATTGCTTCAGAATTGTCTTTAAGAAATATAAAACTATGTGTCAAAAGAAAAGAGTGAATCCCCAATAAAATTGGTAAGTCTGATTACACTATGCCCAAATAAATTTGACTCATCACTCAGTGTATTTTTAAAAATTGATGTTACGAAACGTTTTCCAGATTTGTGTCGGTACAACTGTTTATGTAGAATTACTGAACTTCCTAACTAAAACAATTTATTTTTTGGTTGCCTTACTAGCCTTCATAGAGAGGTAACAGTCTGTCAAGAAGATATTTCATAAAATAATTCCGGTATCTAAGGTATTTAGATTTTAAAATGTGCTACAAAATGTGTATATCCTCCCTGCGCACAAATTATATAGATTTTATCACAATTTTATAGGCTATCAACAAGTAAATACCAATAAAACGTAAGTAATGGTATTATGACAATTTTATCGACAATTGGACAGTGAAAATATTACGAACTAATGCATCCCGACATTTGGTGTTAAATCATACTAAACATAAATTGGATTCTTGGCGCAATTTCAAATGGGTAGTAAATAAGTGATTTGGTTATAGCACTCCGTTCGGCGCGTTGTTGCGTTTGCTGCAGCTATGCCTCCTGCTGCCAATCTCTTCGCGCACATTAATATCGCACGAGCGGGCACGGAAGTTACGGCTAAAAATATCATGCAAGTCGAATTGCGAGACGAATGAGTCTGCCTGCGTGCCAATCGTCAAAGTTTAGCGATATTGTTACTAATTTCGCACTACATTGGCAAACGAGTCTAACGAGCAGAAAGATCGTACTTGACGAAAATTAATTTGACATTTTCACTTGAAGCGTACTGCGCACATTGTTGCATATGCCCATAATCACCACAGATTGTTGCGCATTTGCACCTAATAACTCCTTATTAGTTGCAGAGTATTCAAGCTTGAGGTTACAAAACAATTAATTAATCTTACTTAAAATAACATTAAAACTAAATTAACATACATTAACTTTATAGCAGGCCGTTAATAAAACGCCGCAATAAAGGATGAAACAAATACATTGAGCAATTGTGTTAATCCATTCAACTCCTGAACAAAGTATGTACTTTGCTATCCTTTCATTATCCAGGCAGTGCTAAAGCAATCCTGACGTTCAGCGTGAATGCGAGACTAATCTGTACATATTCATTTGTATCGAGGCAACACGGTTCCTCAGTCCTCTCACATACTTTCCTCTGCTCTATATTCCATTCAATGAATGCTCCTTTTCCGTTCAGGTCCTTTTTGTTTTAGTTCACAAGTGTCATTTGCAGAACAGTCTATGGAAGTAGGTGTTTCTGGTCACGTTGCCAAATGCATTCACGCATTTAAGTGTGAGGTTTATTGCACATATATTAAGTGTTGTTGTGAATAGGTCTGCATTGTGCTTTTCATGCAAAACAAAACGCAAACCACCGAATGATTAAAGCTAATGTACAATGAATAAAACTGGTACTACATAAATTGCCATTGAACTAGTTAACTGTCAATTGCATTTGAACATTATTGATAGTGCTAATAATATAATAATTAAAATATATCAATGAATAACAAATATTCATTATAAGAATTGAAATAGTTACAATTACATGCAAGTCCGAAGTGACATAATTTTAACAATCAAAAATTTACTATTATGAAATATGATGTATATTCCATTTATTGTGAATGTTGCATAATGCATAATGTATGTATTACTAATGTTTGTATCCTCACTTGCTCACACCCCTCTACTAAACATTGCAATAGTTCTCATTTGTCTATCCTCTATTCACTAGCGGAAGGAGATGAGTAAATATACGGCATTATTTGCATTCTTGGCACATTTCATCCCCCACCAATGTGTACCCAGCGCACGACAGACTAATTAGTCTTTCGAATTAATGTGTGAGTGGGAGACGTTGACACGGTCGACTCAAAACCGCATGCACATTACCAACCTAGCCGCGGTCGTCCTGCAGCCTATGAAATCTACAGGCTACACAATGTTAGATATGTGCAGTATTGCACCTCACTGATATTAATCAGTTCTATGTGGATATTAATTCACATGAATCCCCAGTTTACTTTTTTATGACCATGCTATGTTGTTTACTGCGTAATTAATGCTGCGTACATTGTACAACATGTTTTTGGTACATATTACAAATCCCAGTCAAAATAGACAAAACAAATATTTGTGTATAATTTTCTACTTTTTTCTAGAATATATTATATTATGGTTATAGATATTTATATATAAAATGCAAACTCACTAACAAGTAAACTCATTAAATTATTAAATGTGCTATTGATAATGACAAGATTTTTGCCATTTCTGAGAAAACTACTCCAAACTTATACAAATTTACACTAGAGCTAAAATAAACGCCATATTGGAGTCATATAGTAAGTATACATGTTCCTTCGTTTTTTTAAGGGGAGGGGGTAGAAAAAAGGGAAAGTTTTTGATTTGGTATTATTATGCAGCGATAGAACGCTTGTTAATTGTCGCATACTTTTTAATCTAATACGATGCATATAATATGCAAATAATAAAAACAAAAACAAGGCGCACAAAAATATTAGGTGTATTATTTCTAATATTTTTATTTAATTTACATTTATTGAAAACATAAGTTTGTTGGAGATAATTGACTTGGAAAATCTATTTTAGATTAAATACTGTTGTTCTTTGATAATAATTAACAATATCGGAATATTTAATATTGTTGAGCAAATGTTAAATTTGTGGAAAGTGTTAGTTAAATTAAAACGTATAATAAATGTTGTGGAAACTTCGCATGACTTGAGAATGAAAGTTTTACGATTATAAAGCGCAGAAAATGCTAACTGATTTGCTGAAACAATTTACGAGTGACCCTTTCATTCAGTTGTTTTCAGAAGAAATACTTGAATATTTTACGCCTCAAGAAAAAACAACAGCAACTCATTGCGAAAATTCACGAGTGACAACGTTTTGTAAGACGTTGGCAATGGGTAAATTCAGGCCGATTAAACAACTTACGCTAAACAGAATACAAGCCATCAGAGGGCGAAATGCGAAGAGAAATAAACAAGGTTTAATTATTTTTGTGTCCTTTTTACCCACTTTTCTTCTGGTTGAATACCAAGCGCTTTATTTCTTCAACATGAATTAGGAAATTACAATGTTGCAATTCCATTAACAACTGAATTTGTCTGCATGCGATTACTTATAATAATGAACTTTTAAAGTGTATTCCACTAATTTAAATTTAAAGAAACGTTTGAATTTACTTTCCTTGTTTCTATTTAATTATAAGTTGAAAATAGATTAAATAAATAGAAATATGAAAATATTATAGACTCAAAATTCTTTTCATGCACATGAAATACTATTCTTTACATTTTGAGAGTTAGTATTTATTTTCTTACAATGATAAACATTTCAACATAGAAAATATAAGAATATAGATCGTTATCACTATGGAAAAAATTGGTTCTTGGCACCCAGAGATAATAAATAATTCTCGGTACAAGCATTAATACCAGAGATTACGGCAACGCCTTATTACTTAGCAATTAACAACTACGTAAACTATTAGTCCTAGACATAATTGTTATTTTGTATAACAATAAAATATTTGATGTTATCTTTTCTTTATTAAAATAAAAGAACTAAGATATTCCTAAGTAAGAATCTTGAGTTATGCACAAAATTTTCAAAATGTTAATTCATGATGTTTACTTTCTTTGGAATAATGTGCTTCTTAACGAAAAACGATTAAAGCTTAGTTTAAGTAGTAAAAAATATATATTAGTTTAGTTTTCTAACCAATAAAAAGCTGCCGCAGCTCTTGATTGGCTGATGATTCAACTATTTAACAATTGGTAAGTATGGACCAACTTTGATTCAGAAGATGTCTTCTGTGCAGTCCAATCATTCTAATCGTCTACTTTGAAAGGAAAAACTTTAATCCATTGAAACTAAGGTTTATTTTTCTCCTTAATGAAACTTGATATAAAACATCTCGTTATCGCATTGCAACGGTTGTATGCCGCAGAAAATAAAAGAGCAGACAGAATTTTTAAGAGATAAATCTAAACTTTTCTAGGGACGAAATCAAATACTTTTCTATAATCAAATTGCAGGAATATGTCACCGAATTAAATTTAAGTTATATTTTATTAGATACTAAATATTGTGCAGCAAATTTCAAAATTTTTCTTCAAAAAAAACGAAATTTGTTTTAATTCGACTTGAATTCCAGATATGAACTTTCATCGAGTTTCATTTACATTCACGCCAGTGCTCAATAGCGTAATAATAACAAATATAAGCAATAATCCTTAAAATTAATTAGGAATAATTTTATAGAATACGAGTATACTATTACGCCCATATTTACAAATAAAATTGGTTAAAACACCTGCAAATATTGTCCATTATTTACGAGTATAATAATGTAATAATATTAATTTGCTAATTGGCATCGGAAAAATTATATGTGAAAACATAATTTGCTAAATCTTACTACTTCCAAAGTCACACTGTATAATTAAAATGTGACCACTAGAATTGCTAATAGATTCTTTACAATTGAAAGTAAAACAATTGCAAATATTCATATTTATATTATTTTATATTTATGAAATAATAAAATTGTTTGCCTAACTTTCCATAATTATCAGTATCTAAACTTATTATACCCGAATTACTCTTTATCTGCGTATTCTTAGATAAGTAACCGTGACAAATCAGTAACGGTTGTAAAGCATAAATCAACCATTTAAAATAACTAAGTTTAAGGTTAATGTCTATAGTTCAACATAAATTTTACTTGTGCATGCTAGAAATAAATAAACCCGTTGGAATTTTGGCATATAGCACAGCAATAACAAGACTTGTCATCCGTTGACAACCACACATTTAAGTCCATGTTTTTTATTAATAGACCGCATTAATTTTCACGATGTGCACAGGTGAATTCGATTTATCACCAGCCGGTTTCTTGTAGCGTAGCTTTTAGAACACAAAAAATGTCAAAAGTGGCAAAAACAGACCGAAGCCACTGCATATGCCCTAAAAATAACTTTCTTGTAAATTGTATAATAATCTTGATATGTTGATTAATTCATTCTTCATTGGCGTTTTTTGGCGTTCACCGAGCTTTGTCATTTAAGTACATTTAGTAGATACATTAAGTACATCGACTCTCAGCTAAAATCAGCGCGAGGAATTAAGCAATGTAGGTAATAATGTTGGGTTTGTACAGCCAGCAATAAAATTATATTTAGAGCCAATTAAAGCTGCGTATGTGAAACTATATGGTAGGTTTATTTTTGGTAATTTAATATTAATATACGTATTTCACTTTGGTTGACATTATAACGCACTTAGGCTAAGAGTGTTTTCAGTGCTTTCAGTTCAAATTTAGAGTTAGATTATAATGAATTGTTGCACATAAGAAAAACTACTTCCAATTAAAACTTAGTCATGACTTTGTTGTAGAACAATCCAGTTTCGGTTCAACCTCTTATATGAGAGATAACATCATAAATATGCCGGTATTCTAACAAAACATTTCATACGTTTTTTCACAATAGGGATATAATAAAATAAAGAATACTGAGATAAAATTTCTTAGCTATATTTTTCGTCCCACAACCTTTACATGAAGGTGCACCTTTGGCAACGGAAAGTTCGTGAGAGAAGCGTTCTTATTGCCTGCGGTGGTTAGGAAAGATAGGTATTTTCAAACGATTGTCCGTGCCCGAGGAGTCATATTTCATGTTTTCTCGTTTGGTCGTCACCGCACACGCTAGCGGCTAACCGGAACACCGGAGAACACCTCCCTTGCATACTCGCAAACGTCAACCAAGCACAATTTTTACAATATCTTCCAAACAATATAGAATTTACATTTCGTATTTATAGTTTCCAATTTAAATACATTCAAAAAAAGTAAATGTTGCACCTGAATTGCCAAACTGAGATGGCATTAACGGTACTCGACTAATCATGATGTACTGAATAAACGGTTGTCTTAGAATTTTCGAGTAGTCAATTTTTTTTGTAATTTTTTATTATAGTGACCAAATTTCGATTGTGATTTGATATATTGTCTCACAATTATGTTCTTAAATAACAATTAATGCATAGGAACTATCTTCCAAAATATGGTTCTAAAGTTTAATTTTTGTAAATTAGAGTTGACACTGATATGAACGCATATTCCGAACAAATGTACATTTGGAATGAAATGAATGTATGTTTACTCGATTAAGTATGACTTGCCCAATTCGAGACTACTATTTTAATTTTCTAGTCACATTTAGTTTTTGACATGGAATTTTTTTAATGAAAATTTTGTAACTCAATTTATACTAATTTGCGAGACTGCAGTTTGAATTGGTAGAGACTGGCTACACGAAGCGAGCATTGCTTGAGTAATATGAAACCCCCAAAGTATTATAGATGGCTGAGTGGGCATGTGAGTTGTGACACTGTGTCGTATATATACGCGCATGTATGCACTCAGTACTCTATAGTTTCATTTAACTCTTTCTCTTTTCTATACAAACTACGTTTCCACACATTTCTGCGGTATCTATTAACAAATTGTTATTAAAGACAGGTAAATAATCTGATAATAGTTACAAAAGTTTGTTTTTTGAGAAATTTGATATATTAAATTACAGCCGAAATTTAGTCAAACATTTCTCGATTTCTCGAAAATTTTGCGAAAACCGTTTATTCAGCAAATCACGATTAGCCTAGTGCCATTAATGCCAATTCTATCGGAAATTTGTCGTTCCGCAGTGTTATTAGTAGGCAATGTGTGTAATGAGTTTGAAAGTAAAAGCGGGTGGTCCGTTTGGCAAGCAAATGGTAGCAACAGTAATAGGAAGGATACGAAGCGAGAATCTAATAAAAAGATCAAAGCTTTGGCGATTAGATGATTATACAGTAATGTGTTTATTTTGCTTTAACGCTGATGCGTAGTTAGTTTACAACAAGTAGAAAGATGAAGGGATTGAATTTGCTTTGAAATTGGAACGAGAATATTTCAGATAATTTGGTTTGCATACCATATTTGGATATTCTGTTGATCACTGAAGGCATCCTGCTAATATATTAATCGTTAGGTTTGTGTAAAAAGTAAATAGAATGGAGTTTAGAGTCAACACGACGAGAGTGTGAGTTTGATTTATATATCAATTTATTGGCAACATAAAATTTGCTTTTAAGAATACTAAAAAAGAAGCAATTTCAAGGTTTACTTTAAAAACAGAATAATTCAAGTATTACACATTTGGCTGATCATTATCAGAGTGACATTGACTGCACATATTTACAACGAAAATTAAAAACGTTTCATGTTGTATTCACAAATATTATTTTGATGCAGTTAAAATAAATAGCCTGTTATACGGTATTTAGGATACCATATTTAGTTTCCAACTAGGTCAACAAATAAAATCGTTTTTGCATTAAGCTTATGTCACTTTTCAATCAGACCAGACCAGAGCTAACAAATCATGAAGCAATTGTTTGTGTTACTATATTCATGGCTAGATTCTTAACTAACAAAATTCCTATTATGTTATACAGTAACTAACTCAAATCACTGTATATTCTAATAAGATTTCACACGCATTTCTGAACGCCACGGGCCACCGCACTGTTGCACAAGGGAATACATCCCAATTTGCACTATTTGTTATTGCTAGCTGATATTAGCACTTAACTCGTAATACACAAACACATGCTTTCTATTCCCCAAAGTGTTAAACCAAATAACACTTCGCCAACTTGTTATGAACTTGCTGGTTGCGGTTAACCGATATCACAAGTAACCCTTTCGAACAACTGAATAAGGCAGCACACCTCAGAAGATCTCAGCAATGCGACAATGTCCAACAACTCAAGGACTGGCTGAATATTGTTGTGGATGAGTTATTTCTTTAAACACTAGCAAAAAACTTTTTGTCTAACTTGAACTCGCTTGAAACTTTGGCAGAGTATTCCGAGTATACATATGGAATTCTCTAGAAATTTAGGAAATATATTATTTTCTAAAAATATTTCATGTTTTTTATCTATTTTGTTTTTGACAGCTATACATGATAACGAATAACCTCAATACTCACAATTTTATCTAAATTGTTCTTTGCGATATTATAATTTCAACTCATATTTCAATTATTACATGCATAAATAGTTTCTACCTTCTTTCAGGAAAATACTCATTGCCGCAAACAAATCAAGTATTTATTTCGACTAAAATTCGTTCAGTTACAGTAATTAAAATAGCCTCTTTGGCTTTATTGCTGAAAACAACAAATAAAACAATGAAGCATTATACTTTAATGAGAAAAATCGTAAATTATAGATTAAAAAACACATTTTATGTTGTTTTCAGTCCAATATTTTTTAATTCAGTTAGCAATGTTTCGAAGGATGTAATCTTTACAATTAATTTATTTTATGAGGAGATCAAGCAATTAAATCGTATTTTTTATGTTAATCATAAAATTCCGTGAGCACAAAAAAAGCCTCAAATTATTACTTATTTTATGAGTCTCAAATAAACTATACTTATAGATTATTATATCGCTAGAATATTAATTTGCCATTAGGATAAAGATTTAAACTCATAGATTTTTTATGTTGGTAAGCTATAATTAATATTTTAACGTTATTTGTTATGTTATTTGTTGACATACTTGTATCTGCAAAAGGTTTTTCATTTCACTCTACATACTTGTTAGCTTTATCATTCGTCTCCCGTTTTCTACCTCCTAAGCAAACAACATGTTTCACGGTTTATTTTACATTCAGGCGCTTTGTTTTATGTTTAGAGCTTTGTTCGGTTTATCTTGCATAATGCACCATCGGTGAATTTGTCGATGTGAATACTTCATGCGATCACAAAATTGCTACTTCTCATTTATATTTAAATAAATATATATTATTGTAATTCATTACTCAATTAGTTTAACTTTTAAGAGCAGACTTTCGGGTTTCTCATTGTTCAAGTCTAAACAAAAATTATAAAGCAAAATACCAAGATGCAATTTTTGATGCTTTTGATTCGAGTGGATTCTACTCGCAATTGAAATCAACATATTTTCGCATCAATTTTCAATGCATCAAATGACAATATATTATGGAAATGTTATATATTGTTCTCTAAAAAGTATACTTGCAAATTGACAAAAAATATTATTCAAGATTTCGCAATTTAAAAAAATATATTGGCCAATAAACGAATGAAGCTATCATAAGGAGTATTTTTGTATTAGGAAAGAGTACAATTAATGTATAAAAAAAAATGTTTAATATAGATATATAAATATCAATAACTAACATTAGTATTAATTCAAATTGAATTTCCGTGCAAAATTTTTAATTTAAAAACTTTACTATATTGAAGTAAACTTGCTAGAGGACCATTTACTTCAAATTTAATCATATTTAAAACAATAATCTTAATACAATTACTAATTCAATTTATTTAATTCAAAATAAAGTTGCAACTAAGTAATAGAAAATTCACTGTTTTAATAATTCCACTTTATTACCAATGTTTCTCCTGTACAGCGCAAATAGAGTGAGCGACGCAATGGTTATTGTGATTAAACTCGTTTTCCGGCACGACTCTGAAAAATCTCATCAACAATAATTGTACTGGGATTATAATCTGCGAGAATTATAGTCGGCTTCTCTCCAGCTTGCTAGATTATTTCGAGAAATTAAAGCTACAGCCTAGCAAAACGAACAAAATACAGATGAGGAAAAGAAGCCAAAAGGATACAAAACGTAATGAATAATATCATCCTTATTCGGTTTTGTTTATTCTCTATATTTGATGCAGTAAGAATATGCATTATTTATATCTGCAGGATTTTCTTGTCGCAAATGCAATGCAAACATTCATCACGTTGCGGAGATTGAGGTATGTAATATGTATGAAGGTGGAAATTAACCAAACATTAGACTACTCGTTAGTAATGTAAGTAATATTTATGTCTAGAGCATTTTGCATAATGTGCTTTTGTGTTTATTCATGCTTTACTTCTTATGTCAGAGATTTGAAATGTAACAACAACAACAAGAGAGAATCTGTTTTATTTTGCTCATACTGAGAATATTAGATCTCTTGGATATTAATAATAATATTTGCTATAATTTTTTAGACGTTCCAGGAATTTTATAATATTTATTTATTACCCTATGGAATTTAAATGGGATATAAACTAATTGATAACTATTATAACCTTACAAATCAAACCATTATTTCTGAACTCTATGGCTTTTGAAATGGCATCTGTCTCAGTGTAAACAAAAGTTTTACAAATTTTTCTTTTTTTAATATCAATTATAATTGATATTCGACTATTGTCGACTATAGTCGACATATATTTCTAGAATTACCTTCCATTAATTGCATTGTAAAAGCCATCAGAAACTTCAATAAGCGTTATTTTTGTAATTACCGTGTCTTTTGTTTACACAGCAAAATACTAATACTTTAATTTAAATTAACAATTTTTCAAATTTTCGTGCATCAATTCAAACTCCTATAAAAAACTGGCCCAAAAAGCATTTCTTTATGCTTTTTAATGTCTGGAACTCTTACAACTGTAACTTTTATCTGCTTTCAATTTCTGAAATCCATGATTCTCAACGGAGTACGCACTGCGAATACTCCGATAAACATTGCAAATTAACATGCAAGTTCCAGTTAAATGCACTATACAGGTTTTATTTTACTCGGATCTGAAACATTTTTGTTTTATTTAACTTATTCTAGTGTGGGCAACTATCATTTATACATGTATTGTTGTTCATTATATTTTTATGCACACTGAAGCTGTTGCAAATACTTTGCATAACTGAATATTCCTCGCAAAACGCCTCATCAAACCAGTATGCATGGCAACACGGTTGAAGCTTAGAAAACAACATATGTAAATGAAATATTACACCAACATGTTCACAAATCATGTGCTAGAAGTCACAACATGAAAGCCACGAAAGTAAAGATGCTCTCCTGCATACCAAAGCCAGTTAGCCACGGTAGCAGAAAAAAACAGCCCTGGCTCTTATTCCAGCTCCGCTTGATCTTATTCAGCAAGCGCCCAACAAGCACTCACAAAATGTTAACTTCAAAGCGGAAAGCAAATTTTGTTGTAACTTTGTAACTAACGGAGTGTTTGTTTCGACGTGCATCAAATTTTAACTGCGGCTATATTTGAAATAGAAACTATTATACATTTTAGGAGAAATTTTTAATCCATAAATTAAAATGTACATAAATTGTTGTTCACATTTTTTTTCGTTTATTTGGTTCATAAATATATTACCAATATAACGTGGCAACCTTCTATATAAAAATTAATATTTCAAAATACCTAAAGTAGATAAGTGGCGGAAAATGTTTTTATTCCAAAGCACAATTGTCAATTATTTTGCAATTTAACGTGCACGGGATGGTAGCAAGCAAGACAATATCAGTAAGTCGGTACAGAGCGGATTTAAAAACCGATCTATCTAACATCCCCCAAGGCGTCCTACGACGCGTTTGCCTGCTACAGCGGTATACATAAATAGAATTTCAATTGAAGACACATACGGGAGAAAAAAGCGCGGCGCAGCGTGGTGCGCTCAGGATTTTGAATGCGAAATGTAAATTTTAGATTCGCATTTAGTCCGACCTACCACCACTGCCAGCGTTCACATCCCAACGCCTCAACGCATCTGGCAATCGTATCGCTATGTCAACGTATAACTTTAACTTTGCATTAGTATCTGAAACAGTTGCTAGATTTCACAATCTTTTTTCTACATGTAATAGAATAATTTAATGAACACGAAAAACAAACGCACCAACTCTATAAAATGTGCTGCATTTTAGAATGTTCACAAGTGGATAACTCTACTTTTATATTTATTCTCAAAAATACTACCATCATTACTGTTTTATGTCTAGATAAAAATAACAAAGATTTATATTTTTGTTATTCGGAAGATGTAACTTTATAATTATACGCGGTTAACTTAACCAAATTCTTCAGACTATCGTAGACTGCTTCACTTAAAAGGATTTTACAGTGTAGTTGAACGATGAGTTTTATTTTAGAAAAAGTTACGCTTGTGAATTGACAGAGACCGCGGAGATCGAGTACAGTAAGAATTAAAACTAATTTGTCAAAGGTTGAGTACAGACTGCAATTATACAAAAACAAATTACACAAATTACAAGACGACGCAGCGTCGAACAATACTAATGCTAATAAACTGATGTGCTTGTAATAAGTTGCCAATGGTGCGTTTTTGCATGAGGAATTAATAGTTAGTATAATTAACACAGTTTATAAAAGAACAGATAATTTTTTTAATAACGATGCTTGAGTTATTCTCGAAAAGTTATCAATTGTTTAAATTCAGCTATGGCAATGCGGATGCAGCACCTGCACAAACGTGAAAATGACGCAAAGCACTTCTAATACATTCCAGACACGAATTATATTACAAAAATTTCCGGCTGAACAAAAACAAACGGGCAAAAAGTAAGTTCAGTACATGGTGTTGGCATTTTGCTGACACTGCCTCGCAATATTTGATTTCAACAAGATATTAAAATTCCGCCAACGTCTTCATTTTACAAGAGTTATTAGTATTTGATTTGCACATTTTTTCTAACAACGCCAAAATTCCTAAAATTAAAGAAACTATAATCAATCATGATCGTGATTGTCAGACCCAATAAAACAAGGCATATATATATATAAATATTCTGTAATCAACCTATAAAATTTATTGTTTTCTAAAAATCTAATTCAACAAGTACTTTTTACTTATCTCTTACTGTTCAAAAACTTACGTAAACTCAATTAAACTTTTAAAACATTAACCAACGCATTCTCCCCGGCGCCTCCACCAGTCGCTGACCTAACAAACGCGATATAAAAAATCTGCAGTCTTTTACTTATAGATTATCAAGTAAAATATCAAAATAAATAAATAATAAATCATTTTAAACATATGACAATATATGTTTTTATTTAATAATACAATATAATTTGAAGAATAAAAATAACTCATTTTTAGCAATGGAATTAGTAATAAAAAATATTAATACAATCGCTAAAACTTTATCAAAAGAATAACAATTGCAAAAAATTTAGCACAGAATAATTGAGATGTAAAATAAACATTTTTTCACATCACTAACGACTAAACTAAAAGCATAGAAATTACCACGCTGCGTTTAAATTAACTGCCAAGCTTTAAATTTTTATACTTTTATAGCAAAATATGTATTTAAAAAATATTTAAATGCATAGTAAAATTACTAATAAAACACAAACCTGTATCGTAAATCTGAGATCTTCTTTAACACGTGTTTGTCTGCAACTTTTTTGCAATTCACTCAACAGCCGCACATGCAACCCGCACACCAAACTATGATTAATCAAGATTGGCCGGTGTCGCTGAGAGATATACCCAAAATAATTTGAGATGAAGATAGAAGATGCACTTGTACTGACAGCTGCTCTACGTGCGTGCGATGTCCTTCACGTGATCAAACTGCGTCATGTGCCGATCGCGGTGAAAGTTGGTCCAGGACTGCCTGCCTGGGAATTTGAGCAGCGCCGCGACGTTCACTCTGCACCCGCACAGACGCGGCGCGCGCCGAGTAATCTGTGGCAATGCGCCTGCTCTAATTCGAGAAACTCGGGACGAACCGGTGCGGCGGCAACGGTTGCAATTGGAAAAGCTTCAGGAGTAGGTGCGCAATGAAAAGCGACTCGGGGAAGTAGGTATGTAGGGAAATAGGTCTGTATTGAAGAAATGATGTATTGATAGTAGTAGAGAAGAACAGCGCTGGCTAATAGCAAATAATGGAAACATACAAATAAGTACATAAACTTAATGCTTAGGATTTATGTAATTAAATTTATATGCGTGCAACACTAATTATTCTTTGTTATTTTATGTTATTTTTGGAGCGTACTGCAACCATGCCGAATACCGACACCGTACCTGACCTCCATTGCATTATACTGCATAAACTACCAGGGTTATTAGCAGTTATTGGGACTGAATTCTATGAGAGTATATATTATATTGAATATACCCCCAGCGCTACGAGGCGAAACAAATTATTCTCAAAACTAATTCCAGGTTAAATTATTTTTATTTAGAAATTGTAAAGTAAAATATTTAGATTCCTGGATAGACACATTAAATAACTATTTTTTACATTCAGAGTATTGTTGAGGGGGGTCAAACAATATTTAATATTTATTATTTAGATAAAAATTAACTATAACACTTACTTAATATTGATTTGTAGAACGTTTTCAGTTTACTGTTTTCTGCGGCATAATATTTTATTAATTAAGTAATAATATTTTAATATTTAACAAATATTAATTACATATTTACTTTAATTATTACTATATTAATAACATTTAGTTTTATTAAAAAAACAATAAATTACCACATTATATTATTTCCCAGAATTTTGTTCCGAAATATATTTGAAATCATTTCACTAGTCATATAAACTGGAGCTTTTTCTGAAGAACAATCGCAGATGATTAAATGCCGATTTAAATCATTTTTATATAAATTCGATTGATTTTTAAATTTCAAACAATAGTATACTGAATTAAAATCAAGTAGAAAATTTTCGATAAAATTTTATTTTGTTTGTCATTATCTATTGTATACTCCAGTGCAATGTTAAACCGTAAATAAATCAAAATCAAATTTTAATTTTCTTAACTTAGAAAAGTTGACCACAAAAAGTAGTGTCTTCTTGGGTAACTCATACTTAATTAAATAACTGTAAAACTTTTTAACTTTGGAACCATTAAAGTTATCAAATTACAATTCCACCTAATTTCTTAATATTAAGTAATAAATTACTATTATAGTTTCTAAACTATTTAAATTATAAAATCGAATATTATAAATAATAGAATTTTCTAACCAAAATTTAGTCAGAATTTAGTTAGTCAAACAGAAATCAAAATTTAAAAAACGGAAGTTTTTAGAGAAATTTAGATAACAATCTTAAATTTAACATATGAAAACTGGCCATGTAGCATCAATTAAATTTTAAACGGAGAAATAATCTTCATATTTGTTACACAGTAATATGTTATCAAGTATGTTAAAATAAAACGATAGTTTATCGAAAACTATATAAAAACTCATTCTAAAGGTATTATGCTACTCAACTGGAAACTGCTTGACAAGCAAAACCATACTTCTAGATGTGCATAACATTAAAAATCTACTGAATATTCATCTTGTCAGCTTTCCACTATTCTCATGCAGACGGCTAGAAGAGTCACAAACAGCACTCGAACAAAGTTTCTCATTAAGTTAAAGACCAAGCTTGCGCATGCTGAATTGAGAATGCAAGCTGATTTTATCAAGTCTTACAGGTATATAAAAAAGCAAATAAAAAATGATTCAAAATAAAACTAGAATAATTTATAATAGAATTAATCAAAATTATTGATTCAATTCAATTAATATAATAATATATTTCTATTGAATATACAATGCTTATGTAAATAATAAATTCCATAATATAGAAAACTACTTTGCAAGAACATAATCTAAGTTAATATTTCACTAGTCAAGTTATATAAGCGGAAACCACAAAATGGCGGCATTGCGTGAATTTATGATTCAGCCACATGCTTTATATTAATCTTCATATTTCAACACCTAAAACGCCGGCACAAATTTATTAATATCAACCAATTGCTACGTTAATATTAAAAAAAAAATTTTAAGATGGTTGTACGTCCAACTTAAAACATTTTTTATAGGTTAAGAGAACTTAAAGAAGACCAGGAATAATTGTAAAATTGTAGAGAAATTTCTGTGCATTTTTTTTCATAGAATTACATTGTTATTAAAGAGTTTGACTTTAAATTTATATTTGGCCATTAACGATTGATCTTTGTCTGCGGCAAACATGGATACCCGCAGGCTGCCGCAAATGTGCCATTGCGACAGCAGTTTAACACTCTTAACGAAAAGTCATCTAGCATATCCGAGCGGTGCGGCTCGTAAATTTACACTCTTCTCGCCAAACTCCGCGTTCATCGGCGACGGCGGCAGTAACGTACAAGAAAGTCGCGTCGCCGTAATATATTTTAGTAAACTTTTCGTATTTACACAGCGGTGCTACTGGCATACTCGGATAATCCATGGAAAAAGCAACGCACGTACACTGATTGAAGCATTTGCTATTCTCTAGTACTACATTGTTTGTACATGTGCAACAGTCATGTTGTGCTGACTGCGAAGCTGGCTTGCCAAAGTACAATTGTGCGCAATGCAATTTCTTAAATCAATTGGTTCGAGTTACAAAGTGTGTGGCCATAAAGTGCGTCATTGAGTGGAAAACTAGCGGGTAAACGGGTGATTTATGATCGTTCATTTAAGAGAAAACAAAAAATTTTGTCTAACTACGTTTATTTAATTATTACAAAAAGTATATTATTTATTTACGATTATTATCACTTCTTAAACTCTATTAAAAATCTCATACAGATCTGATATTACAAATGTAAACTGTTATTCAATTATTATAATTTAATTTTAACTATGTATTTATTTGAAAATATTTAATTTCTACAACGGAACATTTAAAATAGGTTTAGCTAATATTTGATTCATTAGTAGTAATTATTATCACCACATTTAATAACATTTTCACATTTTACTTAAAACTTTACTTATGTACTTGTACATCATGTATATGTTTGAACAAATTTATAAAAATGTGTTAAATTTAACATAAAATGTATCAATTTATTAGAAATTCTTTGTGAAAATTTTGCTAAAGCTCGCAAATGTCAGCCTTTGATGTTCTTTATTTCCTTGTCACTAATATAATGCTTATAATATGGTTAATTTGCTATAAAATAATTTAGACAAAATTTATTTTATTTCAAATCATACATAAATCTATACAACTTTAAAAAACAAAGATAAAAGAAAAAGTTAAGAAAAGAGTTAAGAAAAATTTATATTATAAAAAATAAAAATATATTTTAAAATTTTCAACATTTAATTTAAATGTATTTGTTTGGTTAACATATCTTTTGTAATTGATTAGATTGACGCGAATTATTTCTTAGCTTGTTTTACGTTCTTAGTTTTATTATATTGATAAAACTTCACTATAACACTTACTTAATATTATTTTATATACGGTTTTCGGCATGTTGCTTTTCTTAGTTTTACTAGAATTATCAATATTCTAGGTACAATATGAATTAAAACTACAAATTTATTATTAAATTCTTTACTATCTAATAAAACAAACTCAAAACTCATGCTTATATCATTATTTTTTTAGAATGTTTGACTGATCATAAAATTTTTTTATTACCAATATTAAAATATTTAACAGGTATACTTATTTTCTGCATAAACTAAAATTTTAAGTTTTGTATTATTAATATCAAATACATATTAAATTATTTAATTCTGCACAAGCTAATTAAATTTTCGGCAGCATTTTGTGAGAAAAAAAATATTACAGGAATCAACGTTGATTAAAAATTGTTGGTGTTTATTTTGCTACAAATTTCCCAAAAGAAATTAGTTTCTTATGGTAGTTTTTATCATCCCAGTGTTTGTGGGCAATTATTGAGCTAGCCTTATTTTCGCAAGTTATAGACAAGTTGCACACAAATAAATCATTTGGTCTTATCTAGAGTCTATCGATTTGTATTTTCTCTGGAACAGTTGAAATCTTTGTATTGCAAACAAAGTATCTGCCAGCGAATAGGGTAACATTACATAACTCAGCAAATAGACAGACAGGCTATGAATATAATTTATTACACTGGTAGAGTGGTTAATTATGGCAATGAAAGTCGATGCAACAAAATTGTGAGTTTATTTTTTTCAAATCTTCATCAATTGCGAGGGTGCTGCTAAATCCATTTATAACACTGTCATTTGTTCATGCACAGATGTGATGTGCACATGTAAACACAACTGCGCCAAAACATATTTAAATTAATTCACAGTAAATACTGGTAGTCGTATAGCTACATGGGCTACACCCCAAAGCACGCGGAAATAAATGCTGTGAAACTGGGCTTATTTCAATACCGGAGCTGATGGTCATTTTTCAAGAGACATAACACCCTGGGATTAGACAAGCAAGGATTAGTCCACAAGTACGTCACCGTTCGGCAAACAAATCTCTACACACCTACCATGCACGCTGGTTTTTGTGATACGTTATTTTTTCTAGCTCCTCGTATTACTAAGCACTGCCAGAGTAAAAATCCTGACAAATTATTCTTTCTAGCGAATAAAAATATGCAATCATTTGTTATTTACTTTGAAATATGAATTAGAAAAATAGAAGAGATTCTCTAATTGAAGTGAATAATATATAAAACAAGCTAGATTTTTGATGATTATTAATTATAAAATATTTACCAAAAATATAAAATTATATATGCAAAATTATAATTTTTTTTTACGGAATAAACGTAATAGATAAATTGTTGGTTCATTTATTAAGAATTCTTAAAGGGACATTAATTGCCAGATTTTAATATTGTTTAGGTAATATTTATATTAATACTTTTATGTGTTTTATTAAATGTTTCGTAAATGATGAATAGAAGTAATGATCATAAGAGCAGAGATGTGTTTTTTGTATTGCACTTTAAAGATCTGGTTTGTTTCATATATAATAATAATATATTTTTTACATATACAAGGACATCGATCAACAATTCTTCGGCCATAGAAAAAAATAATTAATAACATCAGAATAATAATAACAACAAAAATAGTTCTAATATATTTTTCAATTTAATTAAAATTAAAAAATTGGGTAGAAGTTTTAGAATGTGATAAATTAGCGATTCTGGAAGACTTTAACTGTCGAAATTAGAAGATATTTTTGGTGAAGTTTTCGATAGCTGTTGAACGGTCAGGATGATTTGAGAACAGTTTTATTGTTAGCTCGTTATATCTTATTTCAGTAGGTATTATTTTAGTTACTAAATACAAGTTTGTCTTTGAAATGTTTTGAAATAGATTATTAGAATGCTTAATTTAGAAATAATTCGAATTGGTTCTCGTTCGCCCACTTCTAATTTTCGTTTTGTCGTTTTTGATGCACTTGCATGCATAATCTAGAATAAGTTTACAAACAGCTTTATATAAGTATATAAAGTATAATTTTATAAAAGTTTGGAACTTTTTAACAAAACAGGTTTTTAATTGGTTTGATGTGTACAGAATTTTATTCCATTATATATACATCGATAGGTGACACATATAATTATCATTTTGATAATTATTGATTTGTAGTTAGAGCCAATCTAAATACTGTTACTAATTTAACTTCTCTCTGTTAGCATAGTTTTCTGGTGTAGTTAAATGTGTAGATAATATCGATAACGTCACTAACGGCGCAATGCAAATAGTCCGAACTCGGAAACAATTAAATACTGGAAATTGAGATAACTTTGCTGAATGTATCTGGAAAGGCCGATAATAATGGGACGCGTCATATTGAAGAGCAATAATCACGTTCACGTTTTATTGACAATAGTATATATTAGTATTATCATGGATATCTCAGTCTATAAAAAACTATAAAAAAAAGGAATCTCGAATAACAAAATAGTAACTGAATCATGCAAATTAAAAGTCAAGACAAGTGCCACATTATTTAATAGCGCACAGTTTGCGCTGTTTATTGAAAAATAAATCGACATTATTTAACATATTTTAAGCATATTCAATATATTAAGTTTAAAAAAATCATATTTGCCAAACACAACAAAGTATGTATGGGAAGATAGCCTAAGTTAAATCAATTCAAAATTATTTACTATATTAAAGTACAAAAGAAGTATCAATGGGAAGTTAAGTAGTAAAAAAATTTACTTTTAAAATTAGGTAACTTATAAACACTAAGAAATAAATGTATAAATTAAAAATTCATATAATGTGGAGAATTGTTTTTCTAAGTTACAATGTACTATTCACTGTAATTACAACAAAATTAGTTTTTAATAGCAGAAATTACTTACCAACAATGAGCTTGTATCTAAGCGTAATTTATCGTCGAATTATTTTGTCCTGGATGCTTTCATTACACAATCCAGAAATGATAGTTAATGGTGTTGTGAATTTTGTGAAAGAACCAAGGAAAAAAAAGAAATGCATTAGATGTGCTAGAGTTATTTCGACTATAAAGTTCTTTTCTTGAAATTATTGCCAAGATGTACTAATAGTCCAATTTAAAATACAGCTTTTGGTCCAGCTTATGCAATTTGAATATTTAATGCTTCATATTGTATAAAAAGGTGTACATATATAAAAAACATTATCATATTCTCTCAAAATTGTAAACGAAAATAGATCAATAATAAAATATGTAATTATTTGCATATAGACAAATTAAGAGCTTATATTAATAAATCTAAATAACAAATTTTAGTAGTTTGAGTAAAACTACTAAAATTTATCTTAATATAACCACGGGGCAATTTTTCGCAGACGCATTGACATTAACTTCATCTTCACCTACATAAAACAAAGTGCATAAAATATATAGCAAAGCTCTTATATATTTCTTGATTATATAGTGTTCTAAGTTAGACTACTTTTATTTATAATATTTATATTTACCTGTTGTTAAGAATAAAAAACCTAAAACACAAATGTTGTAGAAAAATAAAAATTAATTAAACTACGCAATCAATGAAAAACGGTTTACATCATAAGACTTGGAAGACATTTTAACTAATATAGATCCATCGTTGTTTGACAAACACTGCCTTCTGCTGATTTTTCCTTATTAACTAGCTATGTAAAAACAGTATAACCGGTTTTATAAAAGATTTAATTTTTTGAGCGTACTACAACTACGTTGACTACCGACACCGTACTTGACTTTCATTTTATTATAGTGCATTAATTACCAGAATTATTAACAGTTTTAGGAACAAAATTCTGTGAGAATATATATTATACTGTGTATACCCCCAACAGGATTTAAACCTGTGCCTCCGAAATATGCATCTCGCCGTCTCTGCTACAGTCAGGCGGCTTACCGACTGAGCTACGCAGCGGAACAAAATATTTAATTCTTCAAAAACATGATTGTTATTAATATTTCTACAAATAACAAAAAATATTTACTGTCACATAACCATGTACCTCTATAAATTCTTTGTGTTGATATTATTCGAAAAAGTAAAATATACAAAAAAACATACTGAACAGTATTTGTATCGTTTATTTATAATATATTTATTTAAAAATATCAATTTTTAGAATAGTTAGATTTTGTTCTATTTGTGTTTATTTGGTTGCAAACCTATGAAAAAAAGGAAACACTTTGCACTTTGTTGTATTTATATAATTGCCTTCAACCCGCATAGATTACAATGAAAAAAGAAATAAAACAAAACGCATTTACAATGGCAAGATGTACATGCAAATGTGTTTTCCATGTAAAGCTGTTCTCAGGTGAATTAGGCTAACGACTAAACGTTGAACCGTGCGTAATATAACCCGGGACCAGCAATTCGCCGCCTCCGTCATATTGAAACGTGTAAATTTAATGATTGCAATCATAAACGCGCATGCGTTGCTACGTGATCATCTTTCGACTTTGATAGACGCGTACCTGTAATCATAATCTAATTATTATTAGATCAACTTTGTACGAGTTGGCGATAAGTACCACTCAGGGACTTGTCGAGAAAATAGATGTATGTATATTTCAAATCCGGATGATATAATCTTGGGTAATAAAATTGTTCCAAATTAATTTATATTTAGAAGGTTGTTAAGTTTCTTTCGTTTAATATTGTTTTGAGTTACTAAATAAAATGTTATTGTATCGTATCTATATATAATAATATATCACCGCAGCAATAAATCAATAATAAAAAGAGATATTTAGCAAACAGCTATCCTAATGTATTCGTGATAAGAAAAAATCATCAAAATAGAATAAGACAAACAGAAGATGCATTCTAACGCTTCAAGGTAACGATGGATGCAATCCATCACATTAGAACATTGAACCTTGACAATACCTCCTTCCATGTTCGCAAAAACAAAGCAAACATAATGCTCATGTTTTATGTAGAACTAAATTAACTCGATACCACTATAGCACAATAGATGCTGGACCATAAATGATATAAAGCAAAGGATAGCGTTTCTGTATTTAGAAGCGCATTTGCATTTCCATGGCAATATGTATGAAACTGGATGAGGTACTTGAGGAAGACGAAGTCAAACATGTTTTCGGATAATAGAGACAAGTCTGTACACGAAGCATACAATAGTTCATTTGAAATGCATTAGCAATTCTCCCAATCAGGACAGCGCATTAAATTTATATTTGCTTCTTGCAAGCTTTGGATGGATGTTCCAGGAGATTTGGAACAATACAAGACCATCAAATAATAAATTAGTCTTATTAATTTGTTTCCATATAGTCATAAAATATTACTACATACGTCCAGATGCTACAATCAAATCTATAAGTACGTATGTTTATCAAAATGTGTGAAAATGAACAATTTATATTGCATAAAGTATTTAAAAAAGTTTTACTTTCTGCTCTTGAGAGTCATGCCTAACAACAAAGTGACCAACCATTCTTGTTTAGCGAGGAAAGTTTTGTTGAGTATACTGTCTTTTCTTTACTTTAGTTCAGCTGGAACAAATATAAATGCAATTATATTCTTCCATTTTATTTCATAGGTGCTTTTATATAACTTCTTCATTAATAACAAACCTAAACGCTTTATTTTATTATGTTGATAAAATTTTACTATAACATATGTATAGACGGGAGCACGCGTGAGCCAATTCTCTGCTGTAAATCGCCTGCGTGTCCGATTTCTTTATCCGAAACTTAGTCTTCCCGGGTGAGAATCTCTAATTGTGTGTATGTAGTGAAATTTGAAGGTAGACGAGAATAATCAAACTAATGTCGAGTACGAGTTTTATTTCATGTGTACTGACCGGAGTCTCAAATTAGTCTCTCCAAGAGACGCTACTCAGCTTTCTATCTCGAGCGTCTTTCCTGCAATACGTCAAACTTTTTGGCATGTTTGTTACGCCATCTGCAGGCCACATCACTAACTACACAAATTTTAAATTGGCACAAACAACAAAAACGTTTTCGGCATGTTGCCTTTTTCAATATAAAATTTGTTTAAGATTTTTTTTTGTTTTACGTGGTTTGTGAATTGGTAGGATTGAGTAGGGGTGGTTTGCTGATTCTTTTGTCAGGAATGGGTATTTTGAGAACTATGAGATTTGTCGTATGAATTTAAGAATTGTATGAAAGTGTGATTGAGTGTGTTCATTAAGAAGCTTTGGGTTTTTTATTTTATGTCTATAGATTTGGATGTTTTCTTTGATGACTAAGTGCGTATTGTCTGATTTTAAAACTTTTAGAGTTGCGTCTATATTGTTACCTGCGTGTGAATGTTTTAGTAGGTGGTTTAATACTGAAGAAGACAACATATCGAAAACGTTTTAACAAGTAAATATTACTAAGTGTTATAGTGAAGTTTTATCAACATAATGAATAATAAATACTTTATAACTACACAACATTACTCGGATTTATTATTTTTATGACAGATGGTATTTAGATACTAGATACTAGAAAAGATAACGACTAAAAATTTTTACTATGAATTTATATACTGTAATTCTATAAGAAACCTGGAAAACAAGTCTGTAATAACAATGTGAAGATAGTTGTTTTCTAATGAAAATATTATTTATATAATTACTAAAATCAAGAATACTATTACAGAATACAAATTGACATTTTTTATTTATCATTAAACGTACAATGTTCTACTTAAAATTTTTAGAAAAAAATACCAAATTTGTGGGTTAAAGCATTATAAAATCAATAAAAAAACAATATTATCATGTAAACATAGTAAAAAAAAGTCACTTTTGATTCTAATCCAACTTTCAAAAAATTTCTGTTTTTATTAAAAACAAGAGAAGTGTTTTGTTAAAAAACAATTTTAGAGTTTATAATATATTGAAATAAAACATTCTATCTTTATCAATTAGTTTAGAATAACATTACAGTAAATAAATGTATTACAAATTTAAAAACTGTTTACTACTGCGCACAAACTCGGTATTCTTCATAAAGTTTAAAAATAATCAATTAATTATATTTTACTCTGTCTCAATTAAATATTCTATAATAAACTCATATAATTAAACTTAATTTACATTTTATTTTTGTTTCATTGTTAATAAAATCGTGTCTCATTTATATCTGCATTGTCCCATTTACTATAATGTAATATCAATTAACGCAATCACAGTATTTCATAGAAATGCTTGGATATTACTTTTAATAAATTGTTTCATTAAACATTAAACATTATATGGGCAAAACAGTATTACTACTACTTAGGAAGAATTCGCTTGTCGAAGAAGATGAACAAGCAGCGAAATTAAACGATAATATATTATTAAGTATTATAGTCCGTCTTTTCTTGTAATGAAGACACATGGCTTGGTACTTAGTTTTTGCTACATTTATCGGTCTCCGAAAGCTGTCCGCCTCACTACCCTCCGACTTGCTGCTTCATCGCCTGTCGCCCGGTACGAAGTTCGTGCGATACGGTAGCCACGTGCTGTTGCAAAATTAAGTGCAAATAAATTCCTCTAGCACCCATCCACTCGAAATACGGAAAAGACTCATAAAGTTATAATGGTTCATTTTCCGTGTAATTTATGACGCCCCGTGAATGAATCGCGACAGGCGCAGACGACGAGGCATTTCGCCTAGAGCTTTTTGCAATTCCTTTCCTTTATTGACTATAAATCAGCTTTAACATTGTCCGATTATTTGATTAGGCATATTTATCAAAAAAATTATGTAAACAAACAAATTGTTTAGAGTACATATATTTATTTACGACAAGCACAAATGCTAGTAATGAAAATAAATTTACTTGGTTCTTTATTTACCTATTAACTCATTTGCGTGCGATATTCGTCAGAACTTATTTTATTAACATAAGGAACACAGTTAAACAAGTACAATAAGTATAAACAAACTAGCTTGCTGCTAGTTAGAAGCAAGTTTGTGAAAATGTGCTTGAAATATACTCAATAATAATTAATTGCATAACAGATTTTTCTCAGTAAACAAGTATTGTTCATATTCTTTGAACTTCTTGTCTGTTTCTTAGCTGTGATGGGTTTAATAGAAACTGACCAATTTTGTGTTTTTATTATTAATATTACAACCATTTTATATTTGTGTCTCAGCCCTTTAGAGTGTTTCCTCAGAAAGAAATTTGAAAAGTGTCATAATCTGCAGCATCTAATTAATAAAAGTTTGGAGTAATTTAGTAATTTGGAGCAAATTTCTTATGCCCCTGAGATTGTTGTGAAAGGTAAAGGTGCCAACTTCTTTAAACATCTATTGTAATATTAATTAAAATAAATTTGCCTGCTTCATCCAAAGTAATTACTCGCTTTAAGCTTTGCCTGTTCATGAAATGCAGGATTTTAGTAATTAACCAAACACGTACTACAAATTTCCTTGCTAAGCTAAAGTCTTTGTTAAAAACAAGCTCGCTGTCAAGTTAGGCAGTATTACTCTTTTCAGTACTTGTTTAAATATAAATTAAACAGTAATTATTTATTTATAGTATAATTCAAGTTGAATAGAATTAGCAGAGATTGCAATTAAATATTTGCCAGATCAGACTGAATTTGCCGCACAAGTTCTCATTTTGGAACCGGAACTAATCGAGTATTAATTATGAAATTATATTAGTAAATAACGACATCCGAAATTAATTGACCAAGGAAACGGGTTGCTGCACCTGTTTGCTAAGGTTTCCCTAAGATAATATAGCTGTTAGTAGGAGTTAGATGGCAGACATTAGAAGTAGTTGAGGTGCATGAGAAACAACGTTGCTCTGCTCGTGTATGCATGACAAGCACATATTAAAGTTACAGCACCTAAGATTACCTCCCAGCAAAATTCAATTATAATTTGTGGCCTTGATCTAATATTCCATTATAAGTGACAGAAACATTGAGTTGTTTTTGAAGCAAACATTTTTTGTTTTAGTGCGATAAAAAGAGGAAACCAATAGTATTCTTCAGGACATTATTTCTATGATTCTTCTAGAACTGGTAAAAGATTGTGAAATTGTTGTCAAGTGTTTTATTGCATAAACCTAATTTGATCAAAGCTTCATCTTTTCTTTACTTTCCAAAAGCAGTTGCTCAAAAGGCCGGCAATCTACCTGACAACGTAATTGTAAGGTGTCTTTTTAGTTTTTATACCCTTAACGAAAAATAACGTTATATTTCACCGGAGTCCGCAAATGTATTCAAACGGAATTTGCAATAAGAGCATTATTGATTTTAAATTGTAAAATTAAATCTGATTATGTGCCAGATGTCTTACAAAAATGATATAAAGAAATAAAATAAAATTTATATTTATTTTATTTTGCTGAATGCAATGCAAAATAATCACGTAGAAATTTCATTAATTCCAAAACTGACATCACAATGTCATTATAAATAGCTAATATTAAGTTTAACACCATCTAGCAGAAATGGCACTACATTGATGATAAACTGAAGGTTGTAATTACGTTATTCTCAAGGTGATCAATTATTTATAATTGCATAGAGCGAGCGCAAGGCAAATACTTCACTACTTCTTGTTTGCTCAGCTTAATTCGATCTGCACCAGTAGAACCGACTAAAGTTTTCCAACCCTCAGTTTTAAGTGAGATTTATTTTCCTCTAAATGAAATCGACATGTTAACTGTTTACCTTGACGTTGCGCAAAGTTTGTGATATATCTTCCGGCACATTAAATATTAGATAATTAGATTGTCGTCTTAGAATTGAGAGCAGCCATATCATGTGCTGTGTTACGCGTAACGATAGCGTCACATTGTGCTTCAACCCGCCCAGATACGATTAGAGAAGCGCCAAAGGCGAGAGACGGCATTCAGTAGTTTTCTTCTAGGTGGTGATGATAAAGGTATACTAGGGATTCAACAAAAAACTCAAAAAATAAACGAAAGATATGCAAAAAAATCTATTGAAAACTGACGCGATATGTAATCCCGTCTGGGGTTCTCCGTAACTTCACTATGTTTGACGGAACTTTCGCCATTTTTGATAAGCTTCCAACATTTTTAAATCATAAATATTGAAAAATAAAAAAATCTACATTGTGTAGCAATAGGTTATATTAATGGAATTAGAATATTGTCCTATTTTATATTTTAATAAATTTAAACAAAAGTAATAAAGTTATCACTAAAATACATTAAATAGAATCGTTTTCCAATTAACTAACACCAAAAATATTTTGTGAACATTTATGCAAATTCACTATAGCAATGATGAACGCACAAATCAGTATGTCGCTAACAAATTTTCGATACTTAATTAACGATTATTGAATGTTTGCAATAATTACTACGGGTGCACATATTGCGTGGACGTTAATTAAAGCCACGCTTCAATTGTAGCTTCTGAAATACTTGCAAAAATCATTTATTGAAAAAGAATTAATTCCAATTTTATTGTTTTTTCATTTACAAGCAAAGGATCAAAATTAGTCGAATAGATCTGATAGACCATGTCGCTGGAGAACTGTACAATACCAATAAAAAAGAATTAACCTTTGATTGCTTTTCTCAAACTACTTACATAAAGACTCGGATAGCTTTCAAAAAATTATTGCTTAGTTGTAATTAATTTTATTGTAACTCAATGACACAATCTCTTTAAGAAATTTGTTAGGAACATTTATATATTATATATTTTATATATGCTTGTATAACCAGTTTTATTTCTGTAAAATTGACAAAATTAAAAACAAAAATAAATTACGACTGCATTTTTTAGTTTATCTATTTACAGTTTTGTTAAGATTCATATTTAAATAAATCGATAATTTTAATCTTTTTAAAATTTAAATGATGCTCTCACAGAATAATCACCCATTTGATCCTTGGGTTGTTCAGGTTTAGATCGTGCAAAACCACCCTTGAATTTAAAGTTATCTGTGTTGTGGTTTACCAGGACTTTGTCCTTGAATACGATAGTTTCCGGTTGTGCTCCTCTCTGCGCATGATACCCTTCATGATCTTCTACCGGCATCGCACTGCAAGCTGCAAGTAGAATCGACGCAGCAAGTATGGCCAAAAGAAAAACCCCGATCTTTCTGTAAAAAACAAGCTAATGATCATTAGAAAAAGAAGCAATATTTTCCAATGTACAATAAATACTCTTTTATAAAATACTCTATTTGTGAATATATGTACTGAGATATTCTTTAGTACTCCGGTGTTATCGGTTCACTTTTCCTGCACTCTTAGTATGAGCGATTAATATGCTCCATTAAACGTTACTATACTCTTAAAGTGCAATTTTAAATTTGCAAACTAACGCCATGATCTAAGTAGATGTATGGAGCTGTATGTAGTACGTACTTTCAATAAGTATTAAGAGTTTTGAATCGATTTCCCATGTGCCAGATTATTTTATAAGCTCCACGCGGCAGCTGGTGTAATTTACATCGTTTTGCCGCATAAAACGCAACGCTTGAAAGTGCAGAAAGTTGCAAATAAAATGTGATTTACGTGACGCGCATACTTTATCTCATATGACGATGACGTATGTGTATAAATTATGATAAATTAGTGTTGCTCACAAGAATAGCACTGAAAAAATTCCCCAACTTTGGGAATAACTCAGTGTATTTTTAAAACGTTGATTAAATGTTTGTGACCCTGTAAAACAACCAACAAATTCCATTGCAATAAGTAAGAGTACTTATTATACATCACTAAATAGTATTAATTTATATTCTTGATAAGACATGTTTCTCAATATATGATAAATGCTTTCCATTAAAGCAAATTAAATAAATTCTAATTCTAAAATTAAAATGATAGTCATA
>JAODIE010019601.1:0-97797 GCA_027575565.1 Diploeciton nevermanni
GGTTCAAATAATCCTCAACCAACTGGTACTTACCCAACCTATGCCACTGCTGCACCAACTGGTGGAGTAGTTAGTATGAATTCAAGTTAATTACTAATTAATTACTCATAATATTTGTTTTTATAGTTGTACAACCCGGTTAGTATAACTAATGCAACTGGGTACTCAAATGTTCTTGGCATTCATCAACCTAAATCGATTGAACGTTTAGGAAGCGGTATAGCAACTAATGATGTTTACAGATATTATATTTCTGTTGATATAAGTGGAATTGACCATCCAGTGTTCCATCGTTATCCTTACTACGGTATCAATGAAGGTATAGTTTTAACTTGTTTTCTTTAGTCAAATAATTGCTTATGTTTTTGATTTGTAGTTGATCCCAATCTTCAGGCACGTTCTCTTCAGTTCAACCGCATTTCCCATGAAAATTTGGACGTTCCATTACTAGTGTATCGTTTTGAAATTAATCAGGATGTATTTTGCAACGCTTTCACAATGCGAAATCGTGATTGTGCAAATACCTTTTGCTCATGTCCACATGTCTTTGCCGTAAGTGATTTATCGGCATATTCTATATCTGCTTAAAAGGTTTTATTTTACAGGTCCCGAAAGATGCCATCGTTGAATTTATCTTTGTTGAATTATTTGATCAAGACGGTGCACCAATGCTGCATCCAATCCATCTTCATGGTTACTCCTTCTATGTATTAGGATGGGGTGAACTTGGCAGGAACTTGACATTGGAAAAGGTTATCAATATGGATCAACGTGGACAATTATCTAGAAATTTTAATAACCCACCTCTTAAAGATACAGTAACTATGCCCAAAGGTGGTTACACCATTGTTAGATTCAGGGCAGATAATGTTGGTGAATATATGAACCATTTAATTAATAAGTAAAGAGTGTATTAACTTTATTCTGTTTAGGATATTGGTTAATGCATTGTCACGTTGCCGTACATGCAAGTGAGGGAATGGATTTAGTGCTAAAAGTTGGAAATGACTATGAAATGCCAGCGGTACCGGAAAACTTTCCGCAATGTGGAAATTGATCAGAATATAGTTCATGATTTGCACGTTGAGTTTAATTAATTATATTTAATAAGGTGATTGTAATGTGTCTATACTCGTAAAATAAATTTCAAAATATCAAAAAATTGAAATCAAGCATTTTATAAAAATTTTATTCTACTTTTGAATGATGTAACTATTGTTTGTATGTTAATGAATAATAAATCAAAGTGTTAATAATACTTGTGTGTTATTATTGTTGAAATAAAAACCTTCATCTCTTATTTCAAAAAATAACATTATTGCCAAGCTAATACTGTAATAATATGTTGTTTTATTTTACATCTTTGTTTACTTTAATATTGTTGTTTTAATAATAACTAAGCGCCCGTTCCATAGCTCAGTCAGTAAGCCGTCTGTCTGTAGCAATAATAGGGTGGTGCATATTCTGAAGACACAGATTCAAATCTTGCTGGGGGTTTATTTAATATGATATGTTCTTTCTCAGAATTCAGTCCTAATAACTGCTGCTAATAATTCTGGTAGTTGATGTAGTATAATGAAATGAAGGTCAAGTACAATGCATGCAATATCTAAAATGAATGGGTGGTTGTCAGAAGCCGTCTCGAAAAACTGAACCGTTCCCGGTACAGCCTCGCAGACTGTTGATATCCTCTAGGATTATTAGTTATAAACTCTCAAATAACGTGTTCTCAAAGAGAATCTTCATCATCTTCATCTTTTACCTGATATTCTTATTTTAATCTAATTATTCTACTTATTTGTGGCACATATTGAATCAGAACATTTTTGTAAAATTGATTTGCTCCCTGCACAAGAAACCAATGTGTATATTTTCTGAAAACATCTAAGAAAACTATTTATAAAAAATAAAGCATAGCAATTTATATTTAAGTCTAAATTTTTATTGTTACAATATTAAGAATAGAACTAAACACATGACCTAAAATATTAAAAGAAAATATTGTCAACAATTCACGCTAGTTTGAAAAAACTTAAATAAATTTAATTATAATATATATTTATGTATAAGTAATTGATATAAATATTTACAATAGTGTACCATAAAGATTCACCCGTAACTATTAATAAGTAAAGCATTAAGTCATTACAAATGACAACTTTCAATTTAACTTTTTTTTCACAATACCTTTTTGTCAAATTATAGCCCTTTGTTGTCATAACTTGGTAGGTCATTATATAGGATTCAATAATACAATTTTAATATAATTTCTATGTTAAAATTCATTCGGCGTTTTAATTAACTTTGCACACTTAATGCGCATTAATATGTGATACATTTGATGTTAAGCCATGCAATGTTTGCAAATTGCTATTTGCATTGAAATGTTATAACATTATGTTTATTAAACAGTATCTAAAATTAGAAAGAAAAGTGGACGTTTATTACACCAACCGAGATATGAAGTGACATTACAAATTTATTGCAAGAGCAATTAATAAACAAATTGGATAAAAGAGAATCACACAAATTTATGGCAATTAATGCGCTTAAATTATTTATCGTCCACCATGACATCTAGCTAGGAGTATTTAACTCTATCTAGGTGGCATTACAATTGTATTTACATTTGTACATACATGTTATAGGTGTGAATAAGCAACAAATTTAAATGGAGAGCAGTTTACAATTAATCATGAAATTTAATAAATTCTAACATGGTTATTATAGGCCACTACGGTATATGATTGAAAACGCAAATAGTTTTGTTCATTAAATTTATAACTCGATTTAATAAAGTAGATTAGAGTTTTTGGTAGATACGCATTTTTTATATGTTTAAGTATAAGAACAAATTTGAATATTACTGAAAATAATATGTAGGTTGTAAACATTCATTTGCACTTGAATAAATTATAAAATTTGTTTTTAATTGGTCGCCAATTTATCTTGTTGAATAATTAGGTAACAAATGTTCTAGATATGTGTTGTATCGTTAGTTTCTAATAGTTTTACCAATTCAATTAAAAATTTTGGTTCGTAAACGTCTAGAAATGCCTAAATATGCAATTTTCATTTAATTAATGTTAAATCATTCGTTTAGTTTTTGGTCCAGGTTTAAATTCCATTTGTTCCAATCATTCGAGTCTAATTCAAAAGTTCGAAAATGGTTTCTTTAAAATACTTTGATAACACAAAACATTCTTGCGACGTGAACTCGTTTCGTAGTTCGTAACTTCTTCGTATTTTAATTGATAATCAATTCGTTATGTTTTCCTTGTTAGTCTGTTAAGATTTAAGAAACAGGTAAAGATCACAGATAAGAGGCACTCCGTCTTAAAAATTATTTAAATAATATCATTTTTATGAGTTAAACATGAACATAACATATTCGTCTAATTTGAGAGTAATGTTTAGCAGAATCGATTCATCAATACAAAAAGTATCTTTAAAATATAGCTTAGAACTTACAGCGTATGAACATAGGTCAAACTCAACAATTAACTAATTAACAAAGGAATGATTCATGTTATGTACACAATAAATCGTGGTCAACATCATTCATAATTCGTTTCGTCAAAGAAATCGGTGACAAATGCGTTCACGTTAGTAATACATTTTACTTGACTTCATTTTAGAGTTATTTTAGGATTGATTTACTTGGTACAGGTTCATCTCCTCGACGTATTGTAAATTTAGAATTTACAAAGAAATAGATAGGCACGAACTAGTGGTCTTGACAAATCGAAAAATGTTTATCAATCATGGTCAAAGGCGCGAGAACTACGTTTTTCTTCTCCGCTACGAATTCTAAAAGTATGCGCTATTCTAGCCTAATAGGTATCTGGTAATTAACAATTAGGATTTAATTGTATGTACAAAAAAGATGTGCCCCATGGTTGCTCTTAAAACTAGCTTACTTTCAAAGCATAGTGATTTTAATTCGATGACAATAGGTTATCTAAATATTGTTTGTAAAATGTGAATGAGTTAAAGAATTTGTCGACATTTAACATCGAGGATAAACAACGTAACGCGACGTCTAATATTGCTTCTCATGAGTCCATTTTGGAGGTTTCTAATTACTTCTTTTCGTGGCAATGAAGACAATACTATTCCATTCTTCCTTTAATAAAGATTTGCCAACTTTGCGCACATATTCAATTAATTGATTATTATATAGAATACTTTAATTACTTTTTCTCGAAGCTGTTAACTAGATTCTCCGTATGAAAAATTAATTCGTCTGCGCCATGTTTATATTGTGTTATTGTTCGATATGTTTGTCTGCAATCTTTTACGACGGAGCAGCGTTCAAAAAACGTTGAAATAGCTTTAGAGCAAGCGAATCGTATGAAGAGTAGATGTCATTGTGCCCTTTCGGTTTATCTAAAATTGTCTACCATAATATTTAATCGACCTAAACGTAATTCTAGTAATTCACATAGTTGCCTGAAAATGCATTCGGTTCGAGTTGTTACAAAGCTATTTTTAAGAAGTATATACTTTGCGCAATGGTAATGCACCCAACGCAGATTTGAATAATTTAATAAATCGGATAAATATTATCTGTGTGTTAATTAGTTTAGTTCGCTACGTATCAATATGACCTATTCTAATTGAGGTGCCGGGCTTTGTTTGGAATTCGGCGTTTAGGAGCGTGTAAATTGTTTTGTTCCTTATTATGTGAAATTACGCGGAGTGCGCGCATATTGAATGCTGGATGGTTAGTCATAATAATGGGTAGTTATCGTCGGGATTCCGCCCTCTAGTTTCCCTCACACGTCGTCTTCTACACTGCGCAGATTTACTTGCTGTTTTTGTGCCAAAGCGTTTACGACGTACATTAGCGAGTCCATCTTCTTGTCCATTGTGCTCAACTATAAAAAAATCATTGTAGATCAAGTACTTTGTGTGATATATAGGTATATACCGCTTTTCGTAAATAATAAAAATTGGCAGAAGTGACACAAAAAATATTACGCAATAAATAATATTTTACCTGTTGCTCGACTCGATAGAGCCGTGCGCCTACCGTCATCGGTTTTACATTGCCAACCCTGTCAATTCCGGCAAGATAACTGCCTGGCTTTCCTAACGTCTGATCCAATCTTCTCTGCAGCTCCTGAAAAAGCAATTTTTCGCGTTCACAAGTAGTAACGAAAAAGAAAGGGAAGGCAATATTCTCAGTAAATTACATCCGTCTATCAAAAAACTGTTTCTTTACTTTCTTATAATTACTTTATAATATATTCTTAGCTAATATATAAGATAAATTGATTACCTTTATGCGGACCATCATGTTCAGATGTCCCTGACTGTATTGCTCGATAACGTCACGCACGTCGTAGGGTTTGCGCGCCTGCTGGAATTTCCGTCGTGCGACGAAATACTTAATTTTCCGGATTGCACGGATCGCATTTTTATGTGCTTCCGTTAATCTGCAGAACACAAAAGACAAGATAAATATTTAAATAACAGAACTCTAGAGAAACGTACTGCGTAACGCGTGGAAGTTCGCTATCAATGTCATCAATCTCATCGCTTGGGGCTTCCGTCACGGTGCTAGTCTGGGAGGTAAATATTGCTCCCCGAACACTTTCCCTATCACCTCGACGTACCCTATTCGGGGTACCTAAAAATAATCATAATTTACATCAGATTATAAATTGGCACAATAGAAGAATTACGTAAACTTAAAGACATTGAGAGTAAATATGAAAGAATATATAAAGTAGGTTGCCTCTGCATAAAAACTATTCATCGACGTCAACCTGAAGATATAAATCCTAGTCATGCAAGGGATTCAGTTCTTTTTGCTTCTTTTTTTATGAATACAGCATAGTGGCTCCTTATTTCGTACATTTCTCGGATTTTGCTGCGCGTACGCAAATACGATTCCCAATCCTCCAGCTAACAGGAAAAAATGAGATGATGGCGCACCCAAGTGGCTTCTGAAGAGCCGAAATTGATTCATCCTCAATATAGCAATTCCCTTACTGTTTCATAATGATTTTTTAATCATAACATACATTTTTTATCAAATGAATCAAAATCTAGATAAAATTGTTGTAAAGAGTTAGATGACATAAAATTTTTGCGCTTCCTATTTTAATAAATTTTGAGTGGCAGTTCTTGTTATATAAATAAAAATGTTGAGGTAATTCAATGTTGAACTAAAGTGCTCAAAGCAAAAAAATAAAATAGGAAAAATGTACAAAATATAAAAAAATAGAAATCTAAGACGCGACAAAAAAACCAGAAAGAGGTGAACAAAATACACGTTAAAGAAAGACGCGCACCCCGGCAGCTTCACGTTTGTGCAAATATACAGAATTGAATGGGTATTGGATTAGTGTCAGGCGAGCTATTTTGCCAAGAGCTTCAAGTCCAAATTACACAAGCGATGTAAAAAAACAGCTCATCAAAATGTCTAGGAAAAACATACACAGGTGACAAGATATCAAACGCCTCAAAGAAAATAACAATAAGCGGATATTGCAACCTAAAACCAATAAGATTTCTTGCCATGTTTACTAAGATCAATGCTTACCAGCCTTAGGCTCCTCCATGTAAAACACCACGTCGTTGTCCTGATCGATGGACTTGCCACTGGCAAGCGGACCCGCCGCACCGCCACCCGCGCCAGGCGGTGGCGGTTGCTGATCGCCTTGCGGCGTGCCAGGTGCCTCCATGCGATTTCGTGATTTTCGCCGCTTCAGCACTGAAGCTTTCTTCGCTACCTGCAATATGAGGGACTGACCCAACCCATGGTTGACTTAACACCAAGACACCAAACATCGCTTTCTATAAAGACTAGCCTAACGCATCAACTAGACACTAATTAGCTTCACTTAAGTGCCATTTGATAGAAATATTATTGCTATCAAACAAATTGATTCCACACAAATGTACCAATAACCTTTGTTTTGAATTTAATTTGGTGTGAAGCACTCATCAATCAAACCAGATTTCTTTCAACCGTAAATGGCACTTGAATAAAACAATTCATAGCATTTTCATGATTGAATACAAACGAAAATCGTTCAGACATGCATCACGTTGAATTTTTACAAGTCACACGGCAATGCATTGTGCGAGATCCACATCGATTTCATTTGTTTCACATTCGACAATTATCATATTGGTAGCGCCCACGAATTTGTTCTAATCGCACCATCTCCATCAAGATCAACAATTACAACTTACAATCAAATGTCATGCAACTCAGGTCAGACTTATTTTATCCAATTCCAACTTCTGACTCAGATAATTTGAACAAAAACCCGTTTGTAAAACATCCCAGATAATAATGCAATAATAACCAAAATCGTGCAGATACAATAAGAATGCAGGCCAATTCCCCTAAACCTTTGACATGTATGGCCCAATCAATATAATACTTTGCTAAATTCTATGAATACATGCAGAATCTATGCACTAATTACAAATTGTGTTGCTCTTTTAATTTTTGGTTTCTAGCGGCCATTTTGAAGGCTTGGGCTCGTGTACTAGCGAATGCTATTTACCTTCGACAGCGGCAAGGAGTTGGAGGATCCGGAGGACTGATTACAGTTGGCGTTAGTGTCCTTAAGATAAACCTGCCAAGTGGCGCGTGAATTGAAGCTCTTATCAGCCGCGTAGCATCGCCATAGACATTGGATGAGCATGGCGGCGGCCGGTATCTGCCGATTAAAATGCTTTTGACGTTGCTTTTGTTGCACTTTTAGTGCAAAGCCTGAACCGAGGATGCCCTAAGAGTAGAAATACAATTCGATAATGTACAATAACTACCTATCCCACTATAATAGTTTAGTGGACTTACAGCTGGAAGCGCAAAAAATGATATTGCAAACACACTAAAACAAGAAGCCACTATTTTTCCCATCCACGTGCGTGGCACAGTGTCCCCATATCCAATTGTAGTAACAGTAATAACTCCCCACCAAAGAGCATCGGCGTAGGACGAGAAGTTGTTCTTGCCATCATCGATGACTGCGTCCTTCTCAGCGAGGTACACAAAGTAGCTGCTGAAGATCAACCCAAGGAAGCCAATGTATAGCGTGGTTATCAGTTCCTGCAACAAATCAAGAGATGCGTTCAGACTATGCACTTCTAATCGCATCAAGAAAATAACCCGAGTGATCGATAGTGGAAATTTACGACATGTAGACTGAGCGCGTCATGGAACAGTGAAAGACGTGTTTCGGCCTAATTTGAAAATTGTTGGATGTGGCAAGGGCCAAAATGGCGCATTTACATTTCAATATTAACGCTAGCAAACTGATCGATCGTTCATCTCCCTTGATGTAGCGCCTCGTGCACACCAAAATTGTTTCTATTATTTCGTAAACACGTGATGGTTAGTTTATATTTTGATTGCACTCATCAATCTCAATGATGAGGACATGGTTGAAATTTACGATACGTTTATTTTCATCGGAATTGTTTGAAACACGTAACTATAATTTTCTGCTAAAATTGATCTGCAGTTTATTATTAATAAATACCTAGGCACAATGGTAATATTAAGAATTTCAGATGCGCCAAAATCCTGTTTGAAGCTATGATAACAAAGGACTGTTCATCAAAATATTCTCAATACTCTATTAATTACACTCGCTACAAAGTACACTATATAGAGATGGCTAGAATGCAAACCGATTAGTCCTTCCCATTATCTAAACCAACAAATGTCATTTTCCCCAATTTCCTTTGTTCTAAATATTACGCTCCACTTTGTGATATACCAAATACTAATTGATGCCAATTGAATCAAAATGTTGAAATGCAAATACCTATTTCTTACTCAGTACTTAGTTTCAAGTTGTGATTCCTACCAAGGTTTATGCATTTAGGACATGAAGTGCATTGATTACAATGAATAATGTAACCTTCGAAGGTGACCAGTCCTCACTGATTACGCGTCAACCCAACACCCAACATCATTCCCATGTATGTCCACGTATTGAAAAACCATTCGGCACTGTTTGCTTGACATTTCCGCGCCGCCGACAATCGATAAACTGATTTACGTTGCGTGCAACGCGCGAAGTGGGACAACGGTAAAAAGTACGTCGGAGGTGATAATAAAATGTTTATGGTCGCGGCCACCTGCCTGCCTTGGTACCCAAGTAATATAATTACATTTTACTTAATGAGTGGTAATAATTCTGTCGAGAACTCGTTAAACAATCTATTATTAGTTTAAATGCAGACATATTAACAAAAATAATAAATAAGCTGTACCTGTCGATGAATAAAGACCACTGATCCAAGAAGACGCCAAGTTCCACCCTGCCGGTCCACATGCAGCATGCGCAGGATTTGCAGAAAGCGGATGCCTCGTATCGCCGACGTAGCAAACACTTGTCCGTTGGAGCCGATTGTGAGGACAACTATTGATGCCACTACAACAATTAAATCTGGAACCGACAATAGATGAGAATCAAGTGAATCAACAAAACACAACTGCATTTAAATTTGTGTCATCCCTAATGACGATGAACATTTCTCTTCAATACTACTGACATAATCGACAACAAATTGTGCCCTGGCTTGAAATTTAATTACGTCCAATCCGTAGAATGTAGTATATTATTTACTAGTTTGCCAAGTCGGTCAACACGTGTGCTTCGCCAAACGAAACACGTGATTCAATCGGTTTCATTAGGACAAACACAACAACCCCAGGACAATAACAACCCTTCAAAACTTCAGCAATAAAATTATTTAGATTTCACCGTGAAAAGATATTGTGTTGGCTTATCAAACATTATTTTCGTAAAAATCTTTTATTAATTGTAAACTCTGTTTTCTTTATGTACAATTAAATTAATGAATCAGTTCCAATCCAAAGTAATAAAAACATCATTCGTTGTTATTATGGTAGCTGGCTTTATATTGAAATTAAGCAATTCGCATGCATACAACCCCAAAACAAGCCACCAAAACTGGCCAAGGCACCTTTAGAAGCCAAATAGTTTAACTTAATGAAAACTAAACTACTTATTTATTGATCGGTTGATATTTTCTCCTGAACCTAGCGCGGGAGGGGAGATAGTGCATATAGCAACATTCAGACAGAGGAGGTAAAAACAAAGTAAACTGTCAATGCCTGTCTCGTCCACACTAGGATTTTTACATTCTCTTCCTTTTTTCGCGGGCAATTCCGAAGCACTCCTTGCACGTCCATCGGGTCAGACTGTCTTCTGTTCTCAGTAGACACAGTTAGTATATACATTAAGCTTCTTTAGTGCTTCGTCCTCGAAAGTACTTGAATTCACGCATAAAATGTAATTTGCGTCAGTATAAATGCAAAATACGTTCATTCCATTTCTAAATGAAAGAAAACAACAACAAGACGGAGCAAGAAACTTTCGAATAAGAACGGCATTGAGGATAAAGCGTAAATTTTAATCTGTTTTAATCTACTTGATGTCATCTCAATTGAAATGTAAAGCGCCATAGTAGTATTCCATAAAATTTCATACTTAAAATTAATATCCAAAGCATTGAAAACCGCGATAAAACAACCTCCAAATACGGATCAAATCAATAAGAAAATAAATCGAGAAAATTAAATTTTTATTTGAAATTTATGGAATTTAACTTTAGCCCCCCCCCCCCCTTCAACAACTTGAAGCGGTTATGAACACTCATAACTGCCAGGTCGTCAGTAAATATCGATTGCCCCTGCGTAACACCATGAGGTAAGAGCGGTGGCGGCGACGTAGCGTCCCCAGACCATTTTCTGTTTTCGTTTGAATTTATCATGAGACACGCGGCATGCCAAGGTAGCTCACATTATAGGTCATGAACAGGCCATGACAATAGCCGGCCGTCGACGACGTCGCCGTTTGTCCAGGCGCATACAGCCGCCGCACGCCGGCTAATGATTCATGTTGAATGAGGAGCGGGAGGAAAAACTAAGTGTGTCCTGCGAAGATCGATGGCCAATTGTCGCACGTTACGTGGACGGCCGACAATAAGCGAGGGTGGCAGATTACTTGTTGCTTTATTTAAGATATTTCTGAGACAATCAATCATTAAGGGGATCCAAGATACCATCACGCATGCATTCAAAGACAGTTGATCGTATTAAAATACTGTTGTCCTTAATATTTAGGTAGTTAGAGGAAAATCAATTCTCACTTACCGATGATGCAAATTGGTTTGCGTATAAACCGAAAGCGACCGGCTAGTCCCATGTACTTAGAGCGGCAGCCAGCCGACCAAAGACGGACCAAATACTCGACGCCGAAGAACAGAACGAGACATATTTCCTGCAACAAAAGCACGCTTTAGTCTTAGTCCCGGTTCCCTAGAGAGTGATTTGCGTCGGAGGCGGCTACAAAGCAAGCGTGACGGCAATGACCATCTCGACCAACAAAAAGCCCTCGGCTAGTTAACTTCAGCCAAATAAATCACGAGATTAAATTAATTAATTAATTCCAGCTTCTATTGTTTCTTTACATTTGCATTAAATATTTAATTAATGGCACACTTCAAACTCAATTAAACATAATTAATATGAATTTAATTCAGGCTTGTGTTAGTCTCATCAAGAAAAATTCGAAGAACAGCAAAAAGCAACAAATCAACTCTAAACACTCACCGTTTGAGTAAAAATCATACGAATATATGAGCCACAGATAGAGTTCACATGAAACAATCTATTGCCAATTAATAGTTTAACAAATTTATGGATTTATGCATGTGGGGAATGCTTCGCTGAACCGGAACAAATAAAATATGCGAACGTTGCTTAATTAACATCCCAAGTACGCAATTCACAATGATTTCAAACATAAACAAGTCAAAATCACACCAACATGATCAAGCTCAGAATTTCATTGCTCAACAATGAAAATATAATCAAAATATATTGGCGTACTAATAACTGTACTTTGATGTAGAATAAACAATTATGAAGCAAGTAATTTCATAATAATTAAAGTTTTTAATGTGTGAGAGCAAAATATTATTTAATTAAAACTTGTTATTGGTGTTATTAATTAAAAAGTTATTAATTGGTTTTTTAATTGTCCAATGCATATAAATAATTTTTTAACGTAAAATAAATAATGAATAAAGTATATAAACTATATTTTTAATTAATAAATTGTTGAACCTTAAGGAATAGCAATTTTGAAATTGTCTTCATTAAAAAAGAATAGTCCAAAATCTCTAAATATACGTTGTTAAAACTTTAAAAACCTACTTGAAACTTTTACGTCGCTAGAAATTTAAAATTTTTATGCTAACTAATGATTCTTTGTTTTTTTTTTTTAAACTCAAGTCCATTTTTATAATTTTCTGCTTCAAATATGAAAAAAATATATTTATGTAATGTTAATTCTGTCCTCTATACCTGAACCATTTTCCTACTTATCCGTCTCTATTTTTCGCCAAATATGTGCATGTTGAAAAGCAGTAACGTCCACTGCATGTCGCTTTCCAACCTCTGACATTTTCGTGCAGTGCACTTTCATTTCGCGTTGGAATTATTTATAAACAGCCAAGCGCATGAGAATGCGCACTATGGCATATCACAAGTTGACGACGCAACGTGCAGAGCTAGCAAACGTTCTAATTTCTCAATTATCGCGAGCAGTCTCGTAGAATGTTTATCGAATTTCACCCTCGCTCCCGGAGGCAATCAATTGGAATGTGAAACATCATCATCTCACGATAATAATTCAATCGCAGTCACTACATTTATTCAAGTACACTTAATTATTTTCCTCGTTTAAAAATCAATTTTATTACAATACAGTGAAATTGTGCCATGCTTAGAACGCGAATCAACATATAACATCTAACAAAATGTGTACCACAATCACAAAGTGCAACTTTCGCTAGCAATTACTCGCACGATTTCGCCCACTAATCCCGGCGTTCATTCGTGCAATCAAATGCAATCAAACGCATTACACACGACAGAAAACATTTGCAGTCCCGTCAAAAAGCAGTTCGATTGAAACCAGTGCCGACCGTTCGCAGGTGGCAATGATTGTTCAATTGAATGCGATACATTATATACGTGTGTAGATTAAAGGACGCTTTTGCACTTGTATAAAACAGAATTGTTGCTACTTACAATCACTTTATAAATGGTGACAACCTGCGAACATTATATATCAAAAAAGGGATTCGTTACACCTGCGAGTCGGCGACGCTTCAAAGTGACAAGAGTTGGAAGACCGAGAAGCGCGCGACTACGACATTGATTTTTCGGGTGCACTTGATCACTAATGGAAGCCCAGTTTACCTAAGTTTAAGTGGCCTTAGAAATTACAACAAACTGTCTAACGTAGTTGCTTAAACATTTAGATACTTAGAAAGTGATACAATCATGGAAGACACCGATGCAAACAACGACTAACGACTTTAATAAGAGTTTCAAAATGCACTTACCATCCAAAAGAGGGTTTCGTTGGCAAAGTCTTGATACGTGTCGATTGTCGATAAAACGCTAAATATCAGGCACACCAGGACCAACATAAATCTGTAAAGAAAATAAAGTATTAAATAATGAGATGATGTGGTAAATTACTGGTTTCAACAGTGTACCGTGACAATAGGTTGTGATCATTAATTCTCAAAATTATTTTCAAATTAAGATCGCTTGAAAAAAATGGTAAATTCCAAGATACTATTAAATAACCCAATCTTTGCAATAATAGGATATGCGAGTACCTATTAGAAACAAGAAAGAAACCTGTCAAGTTGTAGTCTTCATTGTAATCCTTGAATTCACATAGACATATTTTTCTATAATTTAATTTATACATATATAACAAACAACATATTGATAAAGATAACTAAACTTTAACTAAACTTCGGAAATGTTTGAAAACTTTTCCTATAATGATTGCAACATGATTGTAACGCATACACCTTGTTTTTGAACGTACCAATTATTTGTTTATATTTGAATATATTCCGTACTTTAAGTTTCCGTATTTTATGTACAGTTTATGTTTTGTGTACTTGATTAATACATTTTTGTTGCTATGCTGCTTGCGCAACACGTATCGATAAAATGTAGAAAATGTATGCTTACGCTCAAAACACAATAATGTAAATTATTATTGACTTGATTAGAGACCAGCGCAGTTCGTTATGGTACGCAGAGTGAAATACTGTATATCAAATTAAAATTTTTTTGAAAGGTTGTATGACTAACTTTGCACTGACTTTTGTTGGCATTATTATTCTCAAGAATAACAATCGGTAAATACAATTGCAAATTTAACAACAAATTGATGATATTTTTTATTTAAAAGTGGTTATACTAGTCTCTGAAAAGGTCTATATACTAAAAATTATAATAAAGTTCTAAAATTAGAAAATAGTCGGAGAAGATTTGTTTATTGTACGTAGATGTTTAAATTAAAATTGTTAAACTTATACTGCTTGAAATTAAAATAAACCATCTTACCTTAAAAAAACTTTTTTACACAACTCTTTCAGTTGTTTAACAATTTTCAACAAACGGATTTTTTATATTTGTTTTTCTAGTATCAAAAACTGAACAACTGATTTGCATATATAAAACAAAAATGTTAATCTATACCTCATATATATTCCAATGTCGTTCCATAAAATAACAAAGTATTTTATTGACCACGAAGGGTAGCAGTGGGTGGCAGGGTGGCATCGGTGCCATCAACCGACAGACACGACACTATAAATGTCATATAATTCCACATCGACGGCAGTGCACCATTTCGGCATTAATTATAAGCGCAACGCGTCGCTCGTAAACCGCTGCCCGCATAACAAGAAAACAAAGACTTTTATTAGGTATAAATCAATATAGCCGCAATGTTTTTGCTTCCTGTAAAGAAATGCACAGCAAAAATTTGCCGGAGCAAGAAAATAAAATTATTTAAAGGTCAGCTCAATTGAAAAGAAGTACACACACGCCAACAAAAATTACTATACATTATATTGGTATAGCTTTACTTTTTCTATTATTTATGTATAAAACTTTTTGAGTTTTTGTTTTTTTTTTTTAGTATCAGATAAGTAAAATTAAATCATTTTGTTGATTGAACATTATACACTGTATAAAAATTAATATGCGATTGAAATAAAGTCAAATCAAAATAGTGCAAACACATTATCACCTGGGTGACGCCAACAAATCAACCACCATTATGGAGCTTGTCATGCAGATGATGGCGGCAATGTGGCATCAACATACATTGTGAAATGTACAATGTTTCAACGTCAATTTTCGGAGTATTGTATTTGAGTAAAACATGTCTAAGCTTAATCAAAAGAGGTTTCAAGGTAGTGATCATAAATGATAAACTCAATAACATAAAAGTTTACGATTATGTTATTGCCTCTTTCCGCCACACTGCGTGTATATCTTACATCTTGCAAACATGAAGAGCTTTTGTACTCACACCACTATGCATACCGCTTTATTTTTACACCAAGTTGCTAACGCAAACGATCATAAAAGAACATCTCTAGTGTTTCTTCAGCACTCAGTGCTGTAATATAAGCTCGGTGCGCAACTTGGCCAAGTTTAAAGTTTAAATGACGCGACTAGTACACCACCGAGAAGTGTAACAAGTGGCAAGTATAGAGGAAAAAAAGACAAGAGAGCAAACTGCCAAAACTCCTATAACTTCCAAGACTTGAAGTCAAAAGTTTGTAACGAAGAAAGAAACGGGTCTTCGTGTAGTTCAGACGTGGCACATGTGCTAGCTTTCCATCTTGGCCTGAAGCAAAAGTAAAGCTTGCACGTACAACTCAAATAACAATCACACTAAATCTAAGATTTCAACGAGAAATCTGACAGAACGATCGAGTTTAAACCACCTACATGAGCGACGCTCATGGTAAATTTATCAATCCGCGTCGACAAGGTGAAGCAACCCAGAACAAAACCCGAAAATCGTTCTAAATTCTATTCTCATTCGATGAGTAGCTCTAGTATTTACTGTGAATCAATTGTTCGGCTTGATACTGATGTAGTATAGGCGTAGTAATCGTGTGTTTGCATGTAGCCTAGTGCATTTTGTCAAGAGAAACGTCTACAATAAATTTCGTTTCGGCTAGCTTTTCAAGCAGGCGTATTTGCGCAGAAAGGAGGAGACACAAGCGGAGAACGTATTCCTGCTGGTGTACACGCAACCAGGAGAACATGCGGAAAATGTATGCATATTCGTTATTGCGCCTTCTGTTTCTTGTGTGACAGGAGCACAATTTGCATATTTCGGAACATCTGCAACTCATTCAACATTCATCATGCCACAATTCCATCTGTGGGGAGGAATATTTAAAAAGTATTTAAATTTTTCAAGTTTTTATAAATACATTATTTTTTTCAGCTCCAGCTACAATTCAAGGAACGATCCAACTTGACAAACCTCATGTTGCGCACACATGAATTCAGTATTTGTATTTTAGAAAAATTTAATCTGGAAATTGAGGGTTGTCAAAAGCAAGCTTCTGAAACTTGAAATTCAATTTGTACCATTTGCGTCGGTCGAATTTCGTGCTCGGTGATATCTGAACCCTTTGTGAGTGCTGGAGGCGGTTTACAATGCGCTGAGCTGTTCATCAGACCCCACCGGACACAAGTACCAGATATGTGATGCGTATTATTGCAATTTATAATCTACCGGTGAAATTGATCAAATACGCTTGACATCGTTGCATGATCGAAGTAATAAAATAAGCAATTAAATAAAGCCTGATTCATAAACATAAATTTTCTTCGAAGCAAATTCAAAATTTACACGGAAGAAGTTGCTTAATGCATAATAACAAAAGCGGTATTAAGCACGCAGATTATATAAACTTTGGTAAAGTTGTTAAGTTATGTTCATTAATTTATATGTTTATGCACACATGGATTTTTATAGATTGCAAACTGTTGGAGTAGAACACGCGAAGTGTTGCAATCACGTTAATCACGCTAGTACTAAAAGATTAGTATCAGAATTTTCCTTAAAAGTATAACTAACTTGTTTTACAACAAAACAACAAATTTAGATTTTATAATCATGACTTTATTTTGAGATAAAAAGTGTTTCTTTAAGTAACGAAAGTAAACCAAAGCGTTTGACTTTCTGGTGAAATTCTGATTTCTGAAAATCAGTTCAAAATCTGATTAAAATGTGATTCTTAGTTTTAACGTAAGTTGAAAAATAATTTGAATATAATTTGACTTCAGTTCCAATTCCAATTTTCCGGGAAAAATCAAACACGTAGCCGGGTTAAAACCACGCAACTTGTTGGTTGCCCCTGTTTTTTTAAGTAAACACCTAACTGACATGACTAACATAACCCACATTCACCCACATTACAAAGTTTGACATGAATTTCATTCATGTAATGTATGATGTGTTTCCAACCAAAAATCACACAAAAATCTCTTTTTTATTAAACCATCACACGTTTGAATACCACAGAAGTCTAACAAATTCTCCCCCAAAAACAGTCCGCTTATCAACTGTCATAGAGTTCTCTATTACCTTGTATTTATAATTATCATCTCGTTACAACAGTTTGCTTGCCGCGCCACGATGCGGGCACAATAATCGCGATTGTTTTAAACGACAGCTCAGCACGCAATTACAACTTTTACGCCCATTGCATTTAACCCTCAACCTGCACTACCCATTCGCCCAGTCAACCCCCATCATTCTTTGTGTGTCGCTTAGTTGGCGTGCATGTTGGCTGGCTATATATTTTTTACTCGCGTAAATTGTTAAATTGTTTCTGATAGTTATGAATCGAGAACGCTGCGATGCATCCGAAAATTATTATAATTATTCACGATATACCAGCACTAAATACTTACGTTAAATGCAGAAATAAAATTATGAAGAAAATAAGTGCGATAACAACACAGACAATAGTGGTAAAATTTAGGGCAATACGGGAACATGCAATAATGAATCTAAATTAACGCTGTGAATAAATATATGAAGGTAATGAAGAAACTATGTGAAATATGTGAGGATAATCAATAAAAAAACTGGCATTACTTTCTAATAAAAGTGAATCTAAGGATTATAATTATGTTAAGTTTGGTTTTCCGTGACCAATATATATGTATATATAATTTTATTATATTAAAAATTAAAAAATGTATTTGATTACAGATTTATACAACAATATAAATAAATTAACATTAACTACGCTTCTAATAATTTAAAATTACATACTTTTGTAACAATTTACATGATTCTAAACCCTTAACAATCTTCTTTGCAAGCAATTCTCAACCATAGATGTAATCGCCTAATTACAATTAAAGTACACCCTGAAATAAACATTAATCGCCATAGAATAAAATATAACGTCTACAAACTGGTCAACATTGAGCAGTTTCTTTGCCATTGCAGTTTTGGCGTGCCAAGGTCGTAAAAGACATGAAATTAAGACCAGCACTTGAACTAACTTAATTATTATGTTAATCCCGTCGGCATTTCCATATAACGCATGCATATCAATCCACTCATATGTTAGTCTAGCAGGTGCATGGCCCGAATTTTGCTTTCTAGAAGGATTTGCATTTACTAGATGCGAATTTAGATTGAATCCAAGTTGCGCGTTTTGCATTTAACGTATTTTAGTATTTTGCCACCTTTACTTTTCTCATTTCGCGGTGCAACAAAGAAAATTAAAAACAATTTAATTATCATTAGCAATTATACAATTCAGATGTGAAGTTAAAGAAAACCAGAGTAATTAATTAAAAACCAACTTACTTCATCGCATAAGAAGTTAGTGCTTGAAATGTGGTAATTAATAGGAATTATTACAGGTGTTAAATATGCTTTCATTGCGATAAGACTGTTGCGTAGCTTATTAATGTTTACAACTTATGATTCAAGTAAATTAAAGTTTGTTTCTTATCATCAGAGAAAAATCTCTCTTTTTTTGTTCAGGAAAAACGTAGAAAACTAGAAAATAATAAATTGCTACTTTCATTTTCACTTGATAATTATGTCAACGTTTAGTAAAACCACAGCAAGATAAAAATTATCACCTCTACCAGTTAACACAGTAATTATCAAATCCGGGCTTCCAACCGCGACTTGCAACCACCACTCAATGCAAAGCGACAAGATAATAGCTTCCTGTCTATAAATACTTGGCACGCGTAGACTAGTTGCATTATTCAGTCACATTATTAAAGTATTCATTTCCGCATTGAATAGAGAGTTATGTGAAAAGTGCGCGAGAGCCGAAGAAGGCCGCGAGTGCTATTCGGCTAGGAGTATCATGAGTATATTCGTTAAATACTGCGCCACTAACGAGCTAGCTGGGGCAGATATTTGTTCTCATTGCATCTGACGACGTGTTCTTCGCATCTGAAGGACTGTGTTTTAATTGCCATTGGGGATAAGTGGTACAAAGAACAACTGACGGTTCAAAAACATCTAAGAAGTTTTCCTGGATTTTGATTACTTTTGAGAGCAAACAAAGGCCTTGGATATTTTAAAAAGTCCAACATACAATAAGTGATTAAATGTAAACAAACTAAAATATTCCAAACTGTTATATTTTAGATTATTTAATAATCTCAAACTACCCTTTATTATTATAATAACAAGTAACAATTCATTAAAATTACAAGACTTCTCTCAACTCCTAAACGTAATATTGCTACATTTCCTTAAATATATTTTAATCTCTTTAGTATAATATCTTGTCGATCCTAGTAAAGCCTAACACGCGCATGCAACCTACGATGCACGTAATGCGTTTTACATTAGTACGGCAGAAAGGCGACTGGGTAACAGCAGGCAGTAAGCGCGACTTGTTATTATATCAACCGGCGGCGGCGACCGGAAAAACGGGAAAACCTGCAACGTCAATCTGGGTCGTTCGCGTTCTTTCGCGTGTACATCGCACTACAGCCCCCGCGCGGCTCAAGAACGCACACGGAGACGGACTTCCATTAACGCGCAGAGGGTCTAACTACAACCCCGCAACACAACCCTTTCGTGTAAAGAACGAGAAAAAGAAGCACAAATGTAAAGCGGATGCGACTGAAGTTTGACGAGAGTGCAGCGTCGAGTATATGTTTAGTACACAGCTTACCGTTAGATAAATATAACCGACTCAAGTTATATAACACCATGATTTGTGCTAGATGCATAACAAGTTTCTGTTTTGTAATCAACATCTAGATTTAATTATTCGTAGAATATCAGTGAACATGACTTCAAATTAATTTGCTTTGGATACATTGTTAGAGCTTAATTTGGATGTTTCGATGTAATGGGGGTGAACTTATCGTACCCGACATGTTGTAATTGTAAATAAACCCGTATACGCCATCAATTTTAATAGAATTCTTTGGAAACATTTCTTAAATCCAAATTCAATTTCCACAATTACAGCGCAAGTAATTAAGTTAAAATCCGGTTAAACTTACTTTGACACCTACTTTATATTTAATTAATTCAATAGAAAGTAAGTGTACTTTGACACTAGTTTATTCTAAGACAATTAGTATTATAGTACAATTTTAGTTTTATTTTTACTAAAAAGTATCCATTGTACAACCTCTATTTTTCCATTGCGCCCACCTATTCGGCGATAATGTGCGATCAGCAATGACAAAATGACCGCGCATTAATGAACCGTGTCAACATCATGACGCCACTGCCATATGAATACTCCAGTTCGCCGCCCGCGGGGTATAACGTGAAAATGCCTCCCATTTTAGCACCCCATGTGGCCACACCACTAGTTAACAGTAAATGCATTACTTCTATTAGCGCGTTGTATCAATAATGAACAGTTGATTTACTAAGTCAGCAAGAAAAAAGAAAATCACGATGGAAAAATATATGAGAAGAGATTGTGGACTGAATTAAAACATTTCTACGATATAAATTTAGGTTGTTGCTGAAAACATCTAATAGGTGATAATTAACGCGAATAAATAAACATGCGTGTTGCTAAATAATAAATTAGAAATTAAGTTAGTTAGCGTAGAAAATGAAAATATGCGTGACATAACTTTTTTTTAATTTGTTATAAATTTGTTCAAAAGCCACGTCATACTACCTACCCTACTATAGTTAATATCTGGCATAATGTCGATTTATTTTTTATATTCTTGGAATTCATTGCAATGAGCAAACCGGCACAAATTTTCTTTGAGAACACGAGTAACAATCAGCAATGATTAATTGCTCGCATTTAAAACCTCGGTATATGATTTTCATGTTACCGACATGCCACAAAAAGCCACACGTAATGCAAAGAAAGCAAATTCGAAGAAAATTTTGAATTGCAAACTTTTTCTTTGTTTCATCGAAGTTTTCTTGTTATTAATGTCGGTGAAAAGAAAAAACAGTTATTCCAAATATAAAAGTTATCCTAAACTACTAAAATACTAATTACATCGGCAAAGAAAAATCACAAATGTACGGTAAACGTAAACACAAAAGCGTTAAACAACTCGTGTTCCTTGAAACAAAATTCCATCCATCACTCAATTCTATGCATTCAGACAAATCAGTTTTTCATCAGAATTGAAATTCTTTAAGGACGACAGTAAAAAGTTAGTTGACGCGTTATGATTAAGTGTGTTGGCCTTATTTGACTCAAATTATTTCCGGTGTAAAAATACTATTAAAATACTAAAATAATTGTTGAATTAAATTGACAGAAAAATTATCATTTTTATTAGAAACAATATTCCTCTAAACATATCTGTTCTAGGTCCTTCCAAACAGTAATCTACTCAATAAATTCAAACAAAAATTCAGATATTCTTGAAAAAAAAAACATAGATATTTTTAAGTCTATTTATCACCCTATTATATGCCTTTTAGACCGTTACCATCATCGTAAATAATATTTTCACGTACTAAACCTGCTTGTGAATACGCCAGCTTCTGTAAACTATCTAAACTATCAACCATTTGAATGAACGCGTGATATATTAAACCACAAAGCATAAGATATATCCACACTATCTACTTCCGCTTTTATATAAAATGTAAAAATAACGGTGATTTGTTACTCACACAGTGAAATGATAGATGAAGCATATCCACCCAGCAGGATGTTCAAGAAACACATAAGTCCGCTCTTGAACTGTCTTCCCCTTCTTGTGGTGAAAGACATACTTCGCCTTAAAGGCCTGATCGATGGGCAAATAGATAGGATAGTATGGATCAGGAACACCACGCGGAGCATCCCCGTCGTCACCATCACCTTCGTCTCCGTCAGCTCCGACGATATCATCATCATCGTCATCATCATCCACGTCGGCGGGTGCCACCACGTCTTGGTGCTTCGCATTCCTTGAAAAGCGCTGCTTTCTTCGCAACGGTGTTGGTACACGCTTGTGGTGCGCTTCGAAGATGCGTGGGCAGCGATGGCCTCGTAATCGGGCAAGAAACGGTAGGCGTTCGGGATGCTCACAGTCGGTGAGATCATCTTCACTTCTTTTCATTTTTTCGCCAAGATTCAATTCGTCAAGTTTATCAGCCAGAAATCCATCAATCCATTTGCGTTAAAGTGTTTGTAATCCGTGTTCATGCCCATCACGTTCGGATAATAAATGAGTAAAAATGAAGAATAATATGTTTAAAATGGGTAATGTTGTTACAACTTATGGGATGGATGTGGATATTTGCATTCTTTATATGTCACCATTGTTAATCGCACAGAGGAGCAAAAGAAGTGTTGATACTGTTATTATTGATGACAACTGATCGTGCGCAGAAAGCAATTTTAATAGATATGATTCGAAAATAGGTAGAAATGCCAAAGTGTCAGAAGGTGCAGATTATTTATAATGTTGGAAACCAATGCAAAATGACAGACTGTGACCCAAAGACCCGATTAATTTATATTCCACAAACGTTTCATTACAGCTGCAATGCAACCAACGCCTGACTTTGATTTACGATCTCTACCCTCCAATCGCATATTTTAAAATACAGAATGTGATAGAACCTTAAGAAAACAAAAGGTTTAATTTTAAGTCTCTGATAAAATGTAAATCTAAAGAAAATTTGTCAAAATCTAAACATTAGTTTTATGTTGTCTTGGAATTTTTCAGATTTTTCAAAGTAAGCATAGGTAGATTGTCGATAAAACGCCGGTAAATCTAAATTAATCGCTTTCCAACATACATCACTCGCGAGTGTTTCCAAAACTGCTTTCCTCCTTACATTCGCCACTTTGCGGCTTTCCAAGCCTGCAGGAAGCAACAGAAACTTCCACGACGTCAACCTTCAGGGACGCGATAATCACAAATAATGCACGCGGTAAGGAAGACTAAAGTGACTTTTCTGCAAAAAAAGCAGCAATGTTTATTGTTATTGCCATGACCAAGCATATTTCCTATGCTTAAAAGCTTCCAGCGCACGTGCAGTAGTTCATCCTGCTGTCATAATCCGCAGTTGATTTTATCCACGCATGCAATTTCCTCCGCTCCTCTGCATGATCAACCCAATCAGACACACGCCAGATTACCTATCCTCTCGCGTGTCGACGCAGACGTCGCGATGGTAAACGGCGGCGGCATCGTCGACATGATTGATGGGCGACTTGAGCACGCTCAGCACCAAGTCCTCTCCCGCAGCGGCCGCACTCTCGTCGTAGGCCTTCGTCGAGGCAGGTTGCGCTAGCATAATAAACAACCAAGAAAAACGCTTTGAGTGTCACAGCACGTGGTGGATCGGCGTGATGATCGAGGTGGTGGTGGTGGTGGTGGTGAGCGTGAGCCTGTTCGCGAACGATTGCTTTGCTTTGTGCGCTCTCATCGCTCGCAACCTGATGGCGCGATGCGCGGCCACGCTTTTTTGACTTGCGGTGCGGGTGGCCGCGCGGGCGATTCGTGTGTGGCGGATTATTAGATTAGTCAACATCGATTTCGACACAAGCACACACAATGCGCGAGCACGACACAACGAGCACAACTCTATCACACACCTAAAACAAATCGGAGAAAAACACACAGATGGTGAGATAATCGAGTCGAATCGAGCGCACTAATTTTGGCGAAGAGAGGGTGAATTATTGCTACAGCCAGCGAGGTGATGTGCAGCAAACTAAATAGATATTGAATGAAGGAATCAAGGGATCTGAGTTGAAATATCAGTAAAACAAAAAATACATCTTCTTCAAGCATTAATGAGATGATTAATGAAGGAGCTAAGGGAAGCTTTCAACATGACAGTAAAAGGAAAATAAAGAAGCAAGCAAATGCGCCCAGTGCGGATTCCAATAAATCTCTTTGCATTCAATCGTTCTAATCATTTACGCGTTCTAATTTCCAGGTTTTTTGCTCGAGATGAATTCTTCGCTCCCGTCGTTCGCTTACCGGAAAGCCGCCGCTCTCCGCCTATTGCATTAGGAATCGGCACCAGGCTGAGCTTGCGTGACGTCCTGTAGAGGTTCTCCTGCTCCGAACGATTCATATCGCATCACCAGCGGCGAGACCATCTGAGCGAGCGTCAGACGCAATTGGTGCGCAATCTCATGTCTCGCAGGATTCCAGAATTCAATAGCGCATCAATGTTCCCTTCGTCTTTTCAGCGGTCAGCGATCGAATTGCTTGTTGTAGAAATTGTGCGTTTTTTTCTTTTATGCAAAGGTTTTGAACTTCTTCAGTTGATTACAGTTGGAGTTAACTAAACAATTTGTTGATTGATGAGCTGCGCCTACTTCTAGATAATGAATTTGTGTTTTTACATAATTAGAGTAGCACGACCTCTTTCGTCAATTTACTACAGGATTTAAATAAAATGCTTGGGCCTGTATTGCGGCCCTCGTTATCCGTGATGGTAGTAATTCTTTTTGTGTCGTGTAGAATCCTCGTCTTCCTTTTTGCTTCCTGATCTCTTTTCTGCCGTGCGTCGAGAGTGGCTTAGTTCCCAGTTGCCCTTTCGTCTCCTCTTGCTCAAAAGTTGAACATACCAGAGAGAAGACAAATTTAATTTGACCCGAAAACTCCACAACACACAACACAGAACAAATGATAAATCACACAAAATTTTAAAGTCTATCTCGTTTCCTGTTGACCCGATGACTCAGTTTCCTCCTGACATTGTTAATTGGCGGCATGTGCGTTGTAAATCCTTCACTCGCACCTCTCACCCGATCGATACCACAATATTGCCAATCGACTTCGACTGAATATCGTCTCCGGCAATTTTGAATTATTCAGACGGGCGCTGAGTCTGTTGGGGCGCGTGGTGGCGCTCGCGCCGTGAATTATTTTGTACGATAATTACGAGCGATTAATTATGCAAGCGCGGACGGCACTAACTCACACTTAACGCGCGCGTACCGCGGATCGCTCGCAGGCCACCGGACGACGACGATTCGCGAAGCAGGCCGCCCGCGAACTGGGAACCAACTGTTGTGCCGCGCGGCGCGCACTCGCCGCAGACCGCCCCCCGCCGTGCGCGCCGCCGCCACTTTCGCGCCCGCCTCGCCATCGATTCTGTTGGCGGCAGGCGGCAAGCGGTAGTATGTATCTACTACTCGCTCCGTGCTAGACGCGCACTGATATTAATATCACATAAAACTATTTTATTCAATATTTTCGTCAACATTCTCCTATATTGTGTTGTTAGCTTTTCTAGTTTTGGTTGAGATTGAAAGATACAGAAAGTTGCAATGAACTACAAGTTTAATTAACTATAATCATTTCTTAGAAGAACCTTTAAATTATAGAATTTATAGACAAATCGTAGGAAATAGTAAATAAACTTCTGGATGTTTATGCATTGATTCTGGCACACAGAATTTCCACCCCTTTCTATCTAAATTTAGTACCGGCCACTGGTAATATTGAGTGCACGCGTATTCCCAGGACATTTACATTTTCATTATTTTCATTTTCGTTTTCATTTGTTTTCGTCGCTTGCGCAGATAAACGAGACGCCTCACAAAATAAATGCCTCTGGCGCTAAAGAAATGACAGGCTGCAACAATACTCTGCTAACATACAGATATAATGATTTTCCCAGATATGTAATAAAAAAGATAACAGATGAAAATATTACAAATATTGTCTTAAAACAGACACATAACTCTGCACTTCACAATTTATCCTCAATTTCTTAAAACAACTATTACTTCTATCTAACTATTACTATATTTTCCATTACAATCACTTCTGCATCATAGATCACCGAGCCAATTAACTGGAGTAATGTTTTCCAAAAAGCCGCACGCATGCATTGCGCATGATTGATCATGCGTAAATTAAATCACAAGATTCCATCCAGAGAAACCTCGCCCCACGCATTATCAACCTAATTGTAAATTATTAATTCATCCCTTTACAGATAACAATACCGCATGTGCGTTGTACCCTTGCATTGCTATCCACGCGTGCTAATAGAGATATCCAAAAAACTGAAGGCACTCATCATTAACACATTCCAATTTTGCGCTAGTTTTCAATTCAACGACTACTGCTCGCATCATAAATTAACCAACAGCGGTTTGCAATATTCTGGTATGTGTACACATCAACTTACAACATGCAGTCCAAGCAACTTCATCATGCCAAGTTGTAACGAGTAGGCGAAAACGTAGCAGAACATGTTGACTGTCAAACAATGGAATGCTGTATGCCACACAATGTGTGGCTGCCAGTTGAGAAGAAGAACGAAGAAACAAAGTATGTTACACGAAGAAAGAGAGATGCCATAATTAGGTTTATTTTGCTCCCGAGAACCACTACGTTATGCATGATATAACGTGATTCGAGCTCGTTTCACGTGGAAAATTTGGATTTTCGGCTCGATTACGCTCGTTCTAGCCCGTTACCAAAGCGGGCTACACTACGATGTACCCTAAGTTAATTATTACCAATGGCTAATTGAGGTAGTGCGTAAAACAGAAATGGATTAATTAGATCAGTTTAATCAACAACAAAATCGATGTGATGGTAATATAAAAGTATATAGATATTGTTCAAAGATATAATTAGGAAAGAGTTTAAAGAATGGAGAAAAATACAGAGTGGAAAATCGTTGTTTGGGAAGTTGTGGAGAAAAATTCTCACAAAACCATGAATAAAATCGAATAGATAAGAGCAAGAATGCGGTTTCCTATTATACTAATCCTGATGTAAGAAGAGACGGGGAATGAAAGAAGATAATGGAAAATAAAATAAAATCGAATTGATGCCAACATAAAAAAATGTAAAGAAACCAATTAGATTATGAAAATGATACAAGTACTTCTTTTTTAACATTCTAAATCAATTCAGAAAACTTTAGTACGCAATTGAAAGTTTTAAAAGAACTTAATATTTCTCATGCAACAATAATTATATTTTAACTTTGTAATTACTGAAAAGATTTACCTCATATTCCAGATTTAAATTTTATAAAATAGCACAGTAAATTAATTAACAAAACATCAAGAATTTGCTGTATGATAATCCCTTGGTTTTCCGCATCTTTTAGTCAATAAAATGTAAATATTTTAATGCAAATTAAAAAGCTAATAAATTAATCATAAGTTTTTAATCATATTGAAAGTTGTAAAGCACAGATTAACAACTTCTTAAATTACTTATTTCCATTACTAAACGTGTTGCAATTTAAAACGTTATAAAGTTTTCTTAACTGAATTACTCAACTGCATCAATAAAACTGCTTGAAACATCTTAAAATAGTAAATTGCACATTGTACCAATCCATTTTATTACCTCCATTGTTTTTTGTTCTCTGTTTTGTTATGGCCGTGGCCCAATTAAGCAGCGTCCACGTTTGCGTTGCGCGTGTTTATATAACTCTCATTGCAAATGACCGTTCATGCATCACTTACGTTTTCAACATTACCCATTTCGCGTAACAATTGCAACATTAGCACACTAATTGCGCGACGACTGTACAAAGTTGAACATGGAATATAATTGGCCTCGGTGCCGCAGTACAACGTCTTGCGCCCAAAACAAGGAGCACACATCGTAGTTGCTCAGAGGCTACACAACTCACACCTAACGCAGAAGAAACTTTTTAGTTTAGCTACATCCAATTCGAGTTGCAAGTGCCATCACAATGTAACTTTGGTACAGTATGTTAAATGCAGACACCTTATATACACAATGCTGACAATGAATTAAAAAAAAAGAAGAAGAAATTCCCATGGAAGCTGAAGAGTCATGACTGGGTAATGTTTTATTCAGATAAATGCCCGGATTACGAGTAGCGTTGCTACATGGGAGCAATTTCACGAGATGGCGTAAAGTGATTAGGGCTTAATGAATTAGGGCTTTATTGCCTTAATTAAGTTTATAAAGCGTACAATGTAGCTACACGTAATTCTAATTCGCTTATAATTTTATAGTCCTTGAAAATATTTTCGAAATTATTTAACAGTTCTTTGATATTTCAAAAATAAGTTATATAATCTTTCCAATTGATGTTTTGGGCACTATTTTGAATCATTTGTATTGTAGTTCTACGCACTTGCAACTTGTTTTTTCTTGCTTCGTTAACCTTTGACCATTTCTACGCTATAGAATCAACAACAGCGCAAAAATGTGCATCACAAAGAACTAGCCATGCTTTCAGAAAAGTACATGAGGGAAAACTCAACAAAGCGAGCTGCAATTTGAGGAAAAAACGGATAGAGCATGAGCAAACCTGAAAGCAATAAATGTACACATTGTGTTATTGCTAATTGAAATTAATTAATGTTTAAACAAATCATGGTACCACTGGAAAAAATCACTAAAAAGCAATCTCATCGAAGACAATGGAACATCAATAAAATAAATCTATTGGTCCTTGACGGTAACTCACATTACATCTAGTAAGCTCTGCTTTTCTCATTTGTTTTATTTCTTATTTACAACAAAGTGTCTTCTGTGAGTGAAAACTTTCAGGTGTCATTCTAGCACAACTGCTTCGACACTTCACAGGCCGTCTTTCATCCCCGGGTGAACAGTAGTACGTTCTGCTACTTACTGTTCACCCGTGGTCCGAAAGTCTCGAGTCTAATTACTCTTTAGAAAAAGTGTCTTGCAGTACTGTGCATATATACACAATTTATACATATTATATATAATACATTTGCCTACTTAGATGTTAAAGAGTTAAAATGAAATAATGCGCATTGTTTCTCTAGGTAAGTACGTTTGCTCGAGTTTTTCAATAATTAAAATTTGTATTATGTTCACAGATTTATTGTTATCCGTATATTAGTCCCATACTCCATACTGAAGACACGTAATAAAAGAATACAAGGATGAATCGTAACTCCACGTAGTATAAGACAATCCTAGTGAATAATTGTTTTGGGAGCAGCAGTGCATCTGTCATAAGTTATAGTGGAAACAAGTAAATTAGCATAAGTTGATGACAACGTTAGAATTCTATGTTTAGATTAATTTCAAGTGAATACTTAGTTAATGTTTCAACTCATATGCTTACTTTTCGTTCTAGTTAATAAATTTGTTCAGCTGGTTATTGCTTGATTTTTTTTTTCTTGTCCCGATTTTCTTTTCAGGAATATCAGATTTATGGTATATCGGATAAATCAAGGAATGAAAAGGTTCTTATAAATTCTCATGGGATATTGATGAGAATCTCTACCTTAGAAACTATTCAAATTACTTGTACGCTAATAAGTTTAGCGTGCCACGAATTCCCTGTTTTCAGTCAATAGCATTATTCCCAAATATTCAGAAAATTTCAGAATTCAATGAAAAATTGATTGAAATGCTCTTAATCGTATGTACAAATATATGCACCCGTTTGAATTCATAAAACATAAAACGAATATATTTTGTTTGTTTTCGTTCAATTTAGTTTTCGTTCCTATTTCCTAATTTTAGAAAATTATCTTTTTATTAAAGAATAGGAGGCAATGCATTGTTCTGATATACAAAACAATCAAAGATTGCTATCCTTCCTATTTAGACAATTGATTCCCTATAAGGAAATTAAATTAATCTGATTCGATATCAACATAACCATGACTTTGGCTTTTGTCTAACTTTTTGTTTATACCGAGATTTCTACGATTTTTGAAAATCCTCCGATATCAGTTGAGCACAGCTGTTCGAGCAAAAAACATCGCAAATGGGCCCCGCTGCCTAGGGTGGACAGCTATTCTGCTCGAATAGCTTCTCACCCTAGGCAGCCTCTAGAAGAAATGTCCTTGCCGACGGAACATCAAGCAGCTCCTCCTTGTTTACAATTTTGTACAATCTAATTTACAACCGAAAGAAATGGAATATTATACACTCATTATAAGAGGACATAGTAAGTTAATTGTTTCATCATAAACCTCACTGATAATATTTTATGCGTAATTTCAGCTATACGCCATCTTACAATCTTGCTCCATATCGGGACACGGCGTGAAATAGGGGAAGTGAGATCTTCATAGATTATAAGTGCATATGTTGTTGGAATCGTACTTTAAGTTGTTCGAGTTAAGCCATGGAACGTATGTTATTTTGTAGCCCAATTGAATTAATTCGTTAAGAATCCCAAGTTTACCTAATTAACGCACATGTAGACCTGATTCATCTAAATATAAGTTTCCTAGAATTTTGTGTTGATTTTCAGGTAATTACTAGAATGAATAAACATTTTATATTCCCATAAGTGCCTTTGGTTGTTACTACTTGGATTATAGGAATTACAGACGTAGATTAACAAGAAGATTAAAGGATGTTTGCTTATTGACTGACGGCATAACGTATTAACTACATCTGACTTGATACGTTGCTAATTGTTGAAGATAACTTGATTTTCTAAATAAATAACAATCGGATATTCCATCATTACCTCTTTTGTTTGTATCGATGACTGCTCGCGCCGCCTGCGTGACATTGATGGCTGCGATGGCATTAAACTACCGTAAAGTGCGTCGCGTCGCTTGGCAAAGTTTAATTTCGCATTTTATGATTTAACGACTGTTTGCATTCCGCTTTTATCGACGTATTCTTCGTTTTTCGTCTGGGAAATTATAACGCCCGTTACGGTTTACTTCAGCATTTGCGCAATTTTTTGCGCGCGAAGCAATTTCGACGTTTTAATCAAGCGCAAATAACGCAAAGAAATCATAAGACGGGAGGTATTGACGACTGACAATAATTCAATACTTGATTGAAGAGTCGAGGACAAAAACTTTAAGTCGGGAATCTGAGAAAGACAAATCAACACGTGTAATTTAGATAACAAAAATACAGGGCAAGAAAGCATAAAGTTTTAATTGTGGGAGATCACTAGATGGCTTTTAATACACATGGACTACTACGATTGGTTGTCAAAAGTTTTCATTAAACTGGTGATTTTCACGGATGATATTTTGATCTTGATAAATGTCGAGCTGCACATATTGTGCTGCACTCTCTTTGTTTCAGAGAGCACAGGAAATAAATTTGAAATGTGATTCTGATAAACAAATGCAAGTTGGAATTATGAAATGTAAACAATTTTCCGCTCGATTATAGAAAACACGCCATGCTGTGAGCGGAAGATGGCATTTATTTACAAATTGCGCTACGAGTGCGAAATGAAAACAAAACAACGATTCCATTAAGTGTACACAAAGATGAAAGAATCTCAGTCGTAGTCATAAAAAGCCACAAAGCAATATTTTAATGCACTTAAAAAATTAGTAAATTAAATCTCATTTCTATGCATTTACATCAGCAAAATACTAACTTTTTAAATTCACTGTTGTAGACAAACATAAGTCTAATTTATTATTTATACTAAACTAATTTGCGGATTAAATGATATTAAAATTGTTTATTTTCTCTACAAACGCGTCGAATAATTAAACGAAATTGAAAGTTGCGTACAAAGTTTCTGGTTTTCCGTCCGTCCGTCTGTAAACACTCATGATCGGTTGCCACATCCCAATCGATATCAATTAAGTGCGCGTCACGAAAACGTCTCAAAGTTTAATAATGAAGGCGTTAATAGATTCCAGCTTGTGCCCTATTCTCACATGCTCGAGCCGCAAGAGCAGCAATCAGCAAGCGAAACAAATGAATGAATCAATGAATGAAATTTCAAATTTCCCTTGTTATGGAAATTTGCGCTATTTATAGTCTTGCCGCCTCCAGTCTCACAGGCACATAATGGCGTGTAATCACCTCCAGTGGCCAAATCAAGAAAGTTTTGCTCATGAGTAAATTGAATTTTGGCGTTGCGTTTAAAATTGCAGCTAGTCACATAGGGCACTAATTAAATATATTTACGCTAACACAAGCGTAAAGTATTTAATCATTTTAAATCCTTTACGTTTATTTCATACTGTAGTGTTTCAAAGTGTGACTCATTGTGTGAGTGTGGTGCTTTTTGTGCAATAACAATTTCCGTAAAGTGGTTTTAAAGTACAACACGTCGTACTTGTTGGTTTGTCGTCGAATAGTTCGAACTAGACCAGGTGTTCATTTGGCGCTCCAGTTTCCTTTTTATTGCGCGATGTCCGTTAATTGTTATCGATTTCGACAGCAGTAGCGACGATGGCGGTCGGTGGCGGCGGTGCGCCACCTGCGAATGACGTCATCCGCGCTACCCGTACGTCTATGTTCAGCGATCACCATGCTTCCACACACGAGGATAAAAAATTTACGACAATTATATCATAAACGGTTGCAGTTTCCATTACGGGCGGTTATCACCGCCAAATGCGTGAAATCTTAAAATCGCCACTTTAAAAATTTCATGCACTTTAATAAAGATTGCTTCAAATATTTATAAGCTGAGAACAGTTTTACTGTTGGGATAAAACTTTTATGCAAAAGTGTAACGTAAAGTTTTACAATTGTAAATATCACAAATAAAGCAGTTTTTCAGATATATTTGTAAATAAAAAAAACATTGTGACAAAAGTTTTTAAATAAAATATTACAAAATTCTCTAAATACTTTAGAAAAAAAATCAATATTACTTTTGTCTTCAGGTACAACAAAAATAATTTTTTTATGTTTAGCTGAGTGTTCTTTACGCTTGTTAGATGTGGTACTAGTGTTGCCATGAGTTAGGAAAGCTCCTACTATGGATGAGATGGCTATGGATGTGTTGCCATGACAACGAGTATGTTTTGTTTTACCTACAGAGGTGTAGTTATGACTACGTCTTCTTTGATAGACAGTAGTAAGAAGTAGTAGATAGTGAGTAACAAGTAGTAGATAATAATTGCTCGGGGGCGGCAGGGAGGTTTTAAGCGAGCTATTGAAAGTGTTTTGTACTAACTGCTAATAAATTCTAACACGCTTGTAAAAATTTTGATGATTTTAATCCTAATCTTAGTCAGTCATTTCAATCAATATCTTCGTCTTTACTTGGAAAGAATTTCGAGAAGAGAAAAGCACAAAATCTATCCAACCTCTTTGACCCTTGTGTCACGGTAATATCCGCCCCTAAATTGAAACATTTATAATTGAATTCGATTTCATTGTGGAGTACATTCTGCCAATGCTTCTCGCATACCTAAATACGGGTGACCAGCTTAAACCCGAATCAAATTTAATCTGGTGTTTAGTGTGTGACACCTTAATCGAATACAAATTACTAGTTATCAAATAAATTTATTATTTTAACTTTAGATAATATTAATATTAATAATAAATAATATTAAAAGACGCATTGCAATTTCTATTCCAATTGTTAAACGTAGGTGGCTAGTTTCACTTATGAATTTATGCAAACTGGACTAATAATGTATACCAGGACACAATATTTTCGCATCATATTTAGTTTAGTACATACGTCATTATTATATTCATGCATTGAATTAAACAGAGCATGAAACAAATTTCATAATGCTTCATTGTTATTTATGACTAGAAACTATTTTGAATCTGTAAACGCATTTAAAATAATTCTTTATTTTTATACATGACAATAAATTTTTGTTCTGGAATTAGGCAATATAACAAAATACAAATCGACGTGAAAACTCTCGGTGCTCAAGCTCCACTCACTTTACATTAACTTCTTCAAACCCTGTCTTGCAATTTCTATTAAGTACCAACCAAAATCTTCAAGACGCGCGTCCAACAAGTCTTATTTGATTTCCGCTTAACGCATTTTCCTACCTCCTCCAATTTCCACTCCGCTTGCATCTCGTGAATAATGTACGTAATGTCTGTGCTTACTTATGTTACTTACATTTTATCGGTCGACGGCGTAACAATACAAATGAGTTCTATGCTGGGTAACAGATATAACAGTGAAAGAAAGGTTTTGAAAAATAATCTAATCCTAAAATAAAATTGCGGACATCAAAGAAAGAGGAAATTAGAAACAAAAAAGCAAATATAACTTTATTACAACAGTTCTCCACCTTTTAGCTCGGCAGCTTGGAAATGACTAAGTAGATAACAAGAATTCTGTGATTGCTCTTAGGGTTCATCTGCGTGAGGATAATTGGTCGAGTTTAGACGCGTCAGAAGTAAGAAAAGTGCAAAGGTTGTGGATTCATCGTGAGTGAAGACTGAAAGGAAAGTTCGTTGGCAGTTGGTGGCCGCAGGGAATTAATTTTACAAACTAGCATAGCGCGACAGGATGACAAACAACGAAGGATCGAGGAACAAACGGAAGAAGTACGAAGGTGACAAGTTGAAAGACATAAACTTATAATACGTTCCAGGATTAATGTTGAATATATACATAAAAAGCTATAACTTTTTAATCTCAAATCTGTGTAACGACAGTTCTGTTTCCTATTCACAACATAAAGATTGCAGAAACTTCTGTTTCTTTATACTTTAAACAATCTAAAGCTTTAATCAATGTTGAAAGAAACTGAAGAAACCTACGAACTATAAATATTGAAACCCAATCAACTTAAAAATAATCATTCGCAATGACAATTCTCGAGTGTATGTCCTCGAGTGAAAATGTTATTAATAGCTGAACTTGTATGTCCAAAAAGCATTAAGCTAAAAGACACGTTAGCCCAATACCAATAATCAGAGCATAATGAGGTTAATTCCACATTCCCACCGACACAATTGCCAATGTCGCTAACGTAGCAAATGTATGGCATTGTGAACAAATATTCACATTGCCGCCGCCGTCGCCGCCTCACATTAACTCACTCAGTGCGATGCGCCAACGAGTCCATTGTGCGTTCCACGTTTAATAAATAGCGCATTAGCCGTATTACCAGCAGGAAATATTCGCGCTAGGTGTGCACTACTGTAGAACTATATGCGCCGGGACATATTCATACATGTATGTATTTCAAAAGCCGTGATGAATAATAAACTATAAATATTGATCCAGAGGCGCGCGCGATGTAGTGCTACCTGCCAACACAAAGAACCATTTAGGGGTTGCACGAAAAATGGATGAGTTTTTTCATAACATGACATTTGATAATTATGTGGCGACGTTATTAACAAAAGGATGTATATTGCGACATATTTTGTAAGCAACAACTAGACTAATAGTAAAGTTAATAATAAAACCTGATGGTCGACAGTGATAGTTACTACTAAGATGATTTAATAAAAGAAAATAAGTATTTACCATGTAAAACTTTACGCACTATCAATATTGAGTGTTTAATCACTGCGAGAGATCTTTGTTATCAGCAGTAAGTGGTTTTTAGTTCCTTGTTCACTGAAATTCAAATGTTCTGTGAAATATACCCAATATGCGTTGTGAACATAGATAACCCATTATACACCACAATAAATGTTGGATTTAACAGAATAAATATTACCACAAAAATGGATTCATTTAATACGTACAATAATACCTGTTAATAATTCTTAGTGATTTAGTTATTAACTAACAGATCTGTCAATATTTACTTTAAAAACTGAAATATTTTCAGATGTTTCTAATTATTTCTATGCTTTTCCTTATAAAAAAGAATTTCCTTTAATTATCTCAAGCTCGTTCAATTATTCAATATGCAATTTAAGCCTCAAAATGTGTTTTCAATAACTTTTTTAGATAGAAGGCATGCCAATATACTTACACCACAAAGTGATACACGAAACACTTCCAATTGTCAGGACGCTCCAGGAAGTTGTAAACCTGCCCTTGGAAGGTTGCCCTGCCGGCAATTTTTCGATGCTGGCGCGAGGCGTACCGCGCTGCTTCGCCCCATTTCGGGGGGCTCTCCAGCAACAGGTTGGCGGCGTTCAGCCCTTGACAGAATGTCGTTTCAGGCACTACAACAAAAACAATTATTTAAAAAATTAAATTCTCTATATAAAACCTTACTTATTATATGACTATATAATTTATAACCGTAAGCAATAAACTGTTATTTAACTAATAATTAATTCGACAGTTAATGAAATTTATAACACAAATATTAATTATTCACCATATAATTTATGCATTTTATATATGATGCACATGAATGATTTATAACTCAATTTCCACGCCATAATAAACAATGAATTTCTGACGAATTCCGCCAACGAAAACGAATAATGCATACCCTAAACATGTGAGCACGTATTGTTGAATAAACATGCAAATCCATAATAAGTACTTAGTGATCAATTCATAGGACATAGAATTAGGTGATTATTCATTATTTGGTATAAAATATAGGGCTAGAAATATTAAGTTGATTCTACCATGTTTGTTATTTTTGTTTGAGTTTTAATTAAATTTTATTGCTGACTGAAATAATGTCAGCTGCGAAATAAAATCTTTTGTTTGCATGTCATGATAAAATTTCTTTGTTCTAAGGAATTATTCCTATTTTAATTAGTGAAAATAATATCTTTATTCTGAGAAATCAGATAATATCTGTAATTTAAAAATAAGTATACGAAGGAAGAGAGTAAGGTTCTAAAACAAACACAATATTAGAATTATAAATAAATTATTTCATCTGGGAAGTTTAGAATAGCACTAAAATCAATAACCAGCGTTTACCTCATTAAATAAAAATGCAAGGAATAATCTATTACCAATCGAATGGATACTAATTAGCACTATAATACTCTAACGCCTCCGCACAGTCGGTAAGCCGTACATATTATGAAGACACAGACTTAAATCCTGCTAGGGGTACATTCAATATAATATATGATTCCACAAAGTTCAGTTCTAATAATTGTTAATAACCCTGGTTGTTGATGCAGTATAAGAGAATAGAGGTCAAGTACGGTATCGGTATCCGGCATGGTTACAGTGCGCTCCAAAAATAATAAAAATAACAATACTCTAACCTTACTCTAACCCATTGAACCTCACTGCAATAAATGAAACAGATATTCAAAATCACTTACCCAAAATATAATTATCGTCATGCCTCAATTAAATATTCAACAAGTAAAAACTGTGTGCATTGAATTTAACAAGTATGAGTACAAAACAAACATATTCACGCTTTCCGTTATGAATAAGTCCACTTGATTTGTTACCTTAAGTTATAATTTCTTTCAGAAACCTAATTCTGATTTAAGTATCGTAAAAATTTATCGTTATATTACAATACCAAAAAGTTTCACCTAATAGGTACTGCTTGCGATTGAAATAACACTAATTTTTCACTATTTTCCATCCTTTATGGTCACCCCTAAGAAAAATAACTCTATTTTATGCCAATAGGATATATTAAAAATACCTATTTGCAAAAAAATAATCAATTTGTCCGTTTTTTTTTGTTAAAACATTGCTAATGGACGGCAAGAACTTTGGAATAAAATTAAAAGTCAATCCTGTCAATAAGGGTTTATGCGATTAGAATCAAGAGAAAATTATGTACAATTCATCAATCAACATCATAATAAGAGGTATATTCTCTCTTCTTTTTTGAGGTAGTCTTATTAAATACATATTATGAACTAACGACAAACAGTGAAAGATTTATTTCTAAATTTAGCGGTAGATCAATGAATAGCACAGTATTGACTTGCTATCAAATAAAATTGTTTTGCACAGTATATTTTCGTAAAAAGGGAGTTTGTTAAACTGATTTATTTACCAATTTTTTAATTCAAACACAAGTTTTCAGTCAATACTAGTAGTGTTCTCTTGTTCCACGTTTTGATTTATTTAGCTTACTTTGTATTTTATGAGCTAAATTTTTACGTATTACATAGACTAGAAGAGACAGATTATTCATGATTTTTGCACGGTAAAGTCGTAATGATCGTATGCTAATATGTAATGTACATCCATCCTGACGGTTGAGGTAGTTTAACAAAAAAATTCCCGATTATACGACGGGTGGAACAAAAATAAAGAACGTGTATGCTATAAAAGATGCATCTGTAATGTAGACGCCAACACTAAGCAACTAGGTTGAAACAAATTAATTAGATTTTTGTGTAAGTTTTAAGGTGAGCGGAAAATTGTTTCGTACATAGCTCATTACTTATAAACAATTTTCAAATTAACTGTAAAATATATAAAGACTATCAAAACTATGCAGATGTAACAAGAGTATTGTTTATCTCTATTTGTTTTTCTTAAATATATAACTTGTTGTTCGATTATTTCTGAGATATATGTGTGAGATGAAAAATGATTTTAGATTACTTCCACCTAGTCGTCAAAGCGTCGTTAGCCATTCAAAAGTAAATTTGTTATTTGCTGATTTATCGCAAGGCTAAATAAATGCAAGTGTTCCTTGTGATATTCCAACAAGATACCGGGTTGCGACCCACCAGTGATTAATGAAATAAGAAACAAAAACGTCATGACACAACAAGAAAACAGAAAATTCACGAAAATAACTGAGGTGCAGATGAAGGGTTGCAACTCACCGGTTTCCAATGGGGTAATGTCGAGCAACTGCTGTGTACTACGGTCTGAGAGTGGGCTCGGCTGCTGTTGCTGACCTTGCCCAACTTCTACGATGCTCACTGACAAATGGGATCTGCCTAAAAAAACATCTGTAGTTATCATCTGCAGAAAATAAAATATAAATTTGTTCTAAACTTTGTGTTTAACTATAACGTCCTCATTAAACATTATAATTTCAACATTTCTCTAAACCTTCGAGCCTTTGTTATTTGTAGCTGTGACCAAGAGAACTAATATTTTCTTCTTCATTCACTGCTGCAATCCGCATCGCCAAATACCCTTGTGTTCTCAACCATAATCCTACTCTACGTCACTGTGTTCTTCTTGCTCCTGCCACCCTTAAACTGCAGTACGTAAATTTTCCCAACCGCAGAATAAGAACAATTTGTTCAAGGTTTGTAAGCATGCTAAATAATGGCAAACTGGCACAAGTGTACGAATTCTTAATTTCTTCCGCAGTAACATGCCCTCATGCAGAGCAATGCAGTGCTTTTCTAACGGGGTGAATAAGAAAATAAACAGATTGGATTTTAGTCGACGCAACAAGAAAAGTGACCTGTAACTATCGCTCAACCTGTTTAAATGTGCTCAAATCTAAGCAGTAAAACAAAACCACCACGAACCAAATGCCGGAAAATAAAACTATGCATTATTTATACGGGAATTGCATAGAACGAAAATACTCGAAATGGGTATTTAGTAATTCCGATTCAGTTACCCACACACTTAAATTTTCTAACTTTACGGAAATGGAAAGTCCAGACAAAACTTTGTTAATGAAGCACACCCTACTGCAATATTCTTTCCTTTTGTTTTAAAATTCGAACAAAAGGCATTATTTAGACTCACCCGCATTGAGCAGCTTCTGCTGTTCGTCGAGCGCCATGCTGAGCGTTTCGGGAAAGGTAATGCCTAAATGTGGCATGCTACGAGCATACTGCTACCGCCCTTGTTGTCCTCAGTCCCCAGTGAGCCGGTGGCAGGATCTAAGCTCGCATAGCAGTTCGCCTAGACGCCTGCTGCAGTTGCGTCGAAGCGTGCGACATAAGAAGCAACATGGCAAGAGCTTCTACATCTCTCACCTTTCGGCATCGGTTTTCACAATGCACGCAAGCGATGCTTGACGGCTCTGTCGATGATCCGCTGATCTGGGTTAGAATCCGCACTAGGCCACTTCTAGTTCTACGCTGGAACATCAAGACAACATTGTTACGAATGCAGTGAGGAGTTGTAATGCAAGAGATACTTTGGGTTGAACAAAAGCTAGATTAGGAGCGGGAATGGTTAATGAAGCATCTAACCAAACTGAAATACCAAGAATAAAAATAATATACATAATTGATATAAACCATAGTAATTTGAGAAACTAAAAGGAAAACTTAAATTGTTTAAAGCAAACTTTAGTACTAGTATAAATTATAATTGAGTAATAGAAAAAAGAGAACCAAATCTCAAAAATTGTGGCTACTCTACAACTTAGTTATTGGATTTTTGAGTTTATAAACATGTCAGAATTTTACTAGCACGAAGTATGTGACTGACACATTCACGATATTCCACGAAAATACCGAATGGTAATTCTAGAAAGAAAAAAAAATGGAAAATACAAAGAACGATTCCAGTTGAATTGAATTTTTGACGGAAGACAATAGATATCCCATTCATTCGTAAACTAACATTCTTTATAGTGCAATAAACCCAACTGAAAATAATCTTTTTACGAATATAAACAACAGTTGCAAATATTTTTAAAACAATCAAATAAATACGGATTTTTACGTAAAACTCTAGATACAATCAAATATGAATAAAATTACAGGAAATAATTTATTTCTAACTAAACATTGTACGAGTATATTTTCTATTTATTGATTTTGTTTTTTGACGTAGGTTCTACTAAATTTTCAACTTGCTTGTTTAAAATTATTAGCATTTTGTACACTTATCTAACAGACCTAAGATGAACACGCAAAAACCATGTTAATATGTTTCAGACACAAACCACAAACATTGATCCCGGTTGAAATGAACTTAGGATCTATCTCTAGAGTCACGTCAAACTTCAAACTTTTGCAACATTTGCAACTCCTTTCCCAGTCTTTCAGAATGCTAGAGACTAATCTAGTTATCTTGCCAGAAATTTCACTTGCAACCAATTATGAATATTAAATCTACTTACATTTAATTTAAAACGTAGGCAACACAAAACTTATAGTTACACAATATCTAATAATAGTGTGTCTAAAATTTACAAAAATCTAATAAGTCAAAGCCATTAAAACAATTCAAAAACTTTGATTGATGAATGTTGTAGTCTACTCTAAACAATATTTATTCTTGTGAGGCTAAGTTATAAAAACCCCATTTGCAGTCAATTCAACCCATGTTTACGTCAAATTTTTACTCCTCAATAAGTAACAAACAATATTCGAGTCGATGTAGACGAAGGTAAAGCAAACATAAATATAAAACTTTACAAGCGCCTCCACCAACCAACGTTTTCATCTCCTTTCCCATTCTTTCAGAATGCTAGAAACAAAATTGCATGTGAATTTCTTATTTTGGCGTCATGTTGTTGTTATAAAGTAAATTAGTATCCATTATTCCTCTAAGACTACAAAAACAATATATTATCGGTAAATGACATAAAAAATATCTTTCTTTCACTCCAAAAAAATTAATTGTTTTAAAATATAATAAATCTCTGAAAACTAAAAAAAAATCCTGAACACATTAATATACTAAAAAAATATTTAATACTGATTTGCTAAAGATACATTATTAAGTATAGTGTAGAGAAAATGATATGGAAATAATAGACGCAACATTATGAAAATTGCTGCAAAAACTTTAATAACCACCATCAAAAACAAACGTCGACCTATAAACATTTTGGTTTATATGTTTTATATGATTCACCCATAAAACTAAAATGAGGTGTTGGTTTGGTATTGGTGACAGTGACAGACTATAAACCAAAAAGCAGACAAAGAGACCTTCAACCAAAAGGAAAAGAAAATTGACGGCGTTCGGAGTCATAATTCCCATTTACGTAGTCACCACAGTTCAGTGACGTTATTGCATGTTTTCTTATTGTAAAAAATATAACATTATTCAACTGTAAGCCATATTATTAATCCAACTCAGAAAAAGCGAAAGCAATAACTCTTAAAATGTTTAAAAAGTAGTTCTAGGAAGACAATGAAGATTTGAGGGAGAATATGATCAATTGCTGCGGTTATATTGAAGTATGAGAGGTTTAACTTAAATTGATGAGCTGTAGGAATTCAGTTGCAGAACAATTGCAATTAGCGCACATAATTCATTGCGCATTATGTTCATTCTTGGTACAGTAGAGTTATGATGAATTATGGAGACTGCTAGTCATTAGGTGCTTCAGGTAAAGTCAATAAAGTGGCACACTACAATTTCAAGTCTACAGCTTTGTAAAATAAACTAGTTGGGTACAACATATGTTGGCGGTTAAAAAAAAATAATAGAGAATTTATTTATAACTAAACTAATTTAAAAAATCAAAATATTTTCCACACTATTAAATAATAAAACTCACATTTTCTGCTCAATCCAAATGACGCACAAATCAATGCGTAATTGAGGCTTTATCCTAATATCTCGCAAACGAATGATTTACATGCGGAGCCTTAAACTGCAATTAAAACCCGCTTTGGATTTATGTGCGAGCTTTTAATTGAATACCAATATTGAACAAACGGATGATTCAGTCGTAAAATGACAAATGTTGTTGCTATGAATCATGAATCTCTAAGGATATTTCACCATTGAGAAGTTGTAATTCATGAAAGTAATAGGCACCCATTTGATAGGTTTCAATAAAAGTAACTAAAGGAACTTTATTGCACTAATAACTATATTAATTGTATCATTTCGTTCTGAGCATATATCTTATAAGTTGAGTTTTATTTAAATAATGAGGATCGTCAAGAAGAATTACCAGGACTGATAGATTTGTTAATTGAAATTTAACATTGAATTAAAACTAGTAATATAATTTTATAATTGTTTACTTTTGTAGCATAAAAGTAAAAATTAGCTTAATCTAAATTATGTTCAGCATTTGAAGCTAAATAACACAAAAATTAAGTAATTTCGGAGGTTGATATGTTGAATATAGATTTTTTTAAAGTATCCTCAATATGTTACCAATTTTACAAATGCAAAATTAATACTATTTCATTAGATAATATCTCTAAATTAAAAAAAAAAAAAAAAAACTTCCAAACTGAAATAATTAACCTAAAATGCGATTGGTATTTCATGTTTGCCATTACTCACTTGATCAAATTAGGTCATTAATATATTTTGTATATCTGTATATGTATGATCATTTTGCATATTATACTTGCAGTGATTAGGAGTTAATGAAAGCATTCGCACGTGTGACAGGTTTATGTAACACTCTGCTCTCTATCGATTAGCAACCTTGCAATTACGAATGGTACGTTGTTTCATACCTTAATTATTGTTCTAAATAAATTAATAATTTCCTATAATCCAGCATTGGCTCTATTTTATTGGTTTTCTTTTGATATAACATTACACTGAAATAATTAAAATAGATGTCTATCATTTATTAATCAAGCGTATATCTCATTAATTTTGGCAAAAATACCACCTAAATATTGATTAATTACTAATATTAACTCGAAATGTTTATATCTAATTCAACAATACATACTTCAATATGTTAATTAATATGTCAATCTATATTAATTACTGAACTATGTGTGATGTTTGTAATTACGTGACCTGAATATTGATTCCACAAATTTTCAAATTTGTGCTTCTTGATATGAAAGTTATGTGGTAGCAACATTTTTAGAAAAAAAAAAATACTTTGCCTTATTTGGTGTAGATCAAATAAATAACTACATTTATTATTGGCTTAAAATAAATACAAATAATGTTCCATTATAGCAATGTAGATTAGCTTGACTGTAGAATTGAACATTTTATAATTAAATGCATATATATTTTAATGCAGCTATTTGCGTCATTAAATATTTCAATATTTTTTAATACATTTTTTATATATTTACCTAGTAAAAGTAAAGCTATTCTTAATCTTTTAAAAAAACAAACAAAAAATAACTCAAATTAAAAACGCGCAGAAAGACGACAAAGGTAAATGTAACGAAGACAAATCTAATTTTGCAATCTCACAGATAATATAACCACAAATTAAACTCTGCGTTGTTAACAATTCTTGTTACAAAAGTAATCTAATTAAAAAAATCCTATACACTTTAAGCTTTCAACTGGGAGATAAGTCTTCTAGTTATTGTACTGCATTTAATTTTCTCTCCTCCAATATACAAGTATTTAAATATTGTTTATTACTCTCTTAACGCAATATGACAAATGAAAATATCAATAGTCAAAATTCAATTTCCACCGCAGTTCGAGTGCAAAAATCGGCTTGTATGTGAATAATTAAAGTCGTAATGACGCAGCGTGTTCGGATGTGATTTGCAGATGAGTGTGGCAGCTTAGCTGGAAAATGGCGCATCGCATGAGATTTTTCCACAATTGCGACGAGCAAAGTTGCACACCGATGCAAATTTAATCGTTTCATATTTGCGCTCTGCACAAGATTGCTCAACGTACTTGTGCTGACAATGTGGACAAAATAAAAAACTCATAAAATTCTATCTTTGAAAACATACATTTGGAAAATCAATTTCTTCCTACAATTGTACCATTAGTTAAAATACATTAATATCAATAAAATTTATTTTCACATTCATTTAAATAAAATTTTAATAAAATTTATAGTCGAATGAATGCTGGAATATTTGCAACACTTTATAACTCATGAGATAACCGAATAATAAAGTAAGTGGATAATAATGAAAATAAATAAATAAATGTGCATGAGCACGTTATATACGTCTTCCTATCCTAGATAGTCTCGAATATAGGCACAGAAAACTCTATAAAAAAGAGAATAATATTGTCTCTAACATTTCTAGAAACCAGTTGATGTAGAGTATTACTTTGCTGAAGAATAACTCTTAAGTTGATGCATCTGAGTCATTTATCCATAATCTCTCCCTGGTGAAATAAATAACGTTAAAAAATAAAACATATGGAATTGAAGACATAAGACAATCATTACAGTCTTATTATTGTATGGAACGAAAGAAAATACAGTTTATCTGCTGAAATAAAGTAATGTAGAATGTAAATATCGCTCATCATTCATCTTGTAATGCAAGCCATGATAATGTTGTTCCAGTTTTCTGAATCACAAAATAGAATTGAGAATAATTTGAGAACAGTGGAATAATTCTGTAGTGATGGAAGGAAGATTAAACAAGCATTTTATCAAAAAATTACATTTTGATACCGACGCATAAAACCCTTAAATAGAGTCCGAAAAATAAATCATAAATATGCAACTATATATGCATTGCATGTTTTAAAATTATAAAAAGTAGAAGTGGGGTTCTTATGTATAAGAGTTAAGAATGAGAGCAATTTTCTACCTCAATTCAGCACATAGCTCCAAGAAAGTGACATCGTCATTGTCTTGAGACGTTTCAAGAATACAACTTGTTCGTGTCGCAAAAAAGCGAAAGAATGCGTTAATGAAAACTCCTTCATACATGCTCGCTTGCTTGTTCGTAATGCATTATATTCCGTTCTAGTGCATTCCGCCAACAACCCCCAGAAGGAGTATAATAACGCGCAGTTTGAGGATTGTATTCACTCCTACTGCATAATTCAACGAAAACAAATACCTAACACTTCAACAAAATGTAATTCAAACAAACCCAGAAAAAGGAAAAATTCAAAACAGCAAAAGTAAAAGGAATAGTGATTTTGTAGATGTAAAGGATTTTAAATGAGGTGATTGAGTTTCCACTACTAATCTCAATGATTCATAAGCTGAATTAAGTGAGACATCGTGTCGTGCACTTGAAACCGGAAAAATTTCGAAATCAATAAACATGCTGTGTTCAAGTGTGACTTGCGGCTGAAGGGTGGAAAGCAGAGAAATGTTGCAGGCCGTGTAGATAGGACGAATTTATGGTGGGAAAAACACACTCGTACTAAACAGGTTTATCAAGACATAAAGTTAGTGGTTGTAATTAATTGGTAGGTTTGTAAATTATTTAAAGTGATGGTAGTTTTCATATGCAATGTGAAAAGTGACATTAAATGAAATTAAGTTGCTTTCCATTGATATCAAATTGAAATTATATAAAGAATAAGATTATATGAGTTTTGTGGTACACAAAATTAAGCTCGGAAAGTGTTAAAATCAAGTGTCATATTTAAACCCCTACTTTTAAATTGTTTACAATTTAAATTCGGAATAAATCCTTATTTTGTAGTTGGCTTTCAATATTATTTCACATTTAAAGCTTTGGCTAAACTGCATTAAATATTCTATCCGATTTCTGAATATCACATTTCTAAACTGAGCATAAATGCAAGTATCACAACTATTTTGACTTCTTTTGATTATTGAAGAAAACAATTCTGTATTTTTATTTATCTACTACATAATAATCTGATTTACTTCTTTTTTCTATCCAAAATGCTCTAAATTAAGTACGAGTATAAAAGGAAACTATATTAAATACAGTTTATCCAATTCAAAGCGTTACATACTAGAAAATGTTGTTCATTTCAACGTGTTAAAAACCTAACACTATTTATAAAACATCCAGCATCCACATTATAAGCAAAGTCATATAAAATAAGGTCCTAGCACATAAAAACGAACAAAACACGTTTTCTTGCATTTTCTAATAGTAACTATTTTTAAAACTTGCAATGCAATTAAGTGCACAACATGCAGCGATTATTTTACCCATATATTACATTTCTGTGACATAAAATTACAAATTGGTATTTTCTTGAAGGTGCGCTTGGTAGAATTCGCGCACTTTCTGCTAAATCGCGCTTAACGGGCGCAATTCGCTGCGTCCCATTGGGATTAACGATTCTACGATTTTTTAATATCATCGACAAAACCGGTGAGCTGCTTGTATAACATGATTCACTCGTGTGTTTGCGACGTATTTATTAATCGCCCAGCAACGTAATGCTTAATGGCATGTCTACCGTCCTGCCTGTTGGAAGTTTGTGGGGAACTTTTCAGTAACTACCCTGAGGTAAAGATGGAAAAAATTGGAGAGATACTCAGAACCTTTGGTGATTTACGATTTAATATATTTTTTATCCATTTGCAGATTAAATATTAAACTGCAATCCATTGCATTCTACTGAGTTACAATAAATGAGCATCTTTTCTCTAAACCAGGTAACTAATCGACCGTGAACAGCGTGATTTACACCTGCGAATCGAAATGTGAATCTTTAAAAAGCAATTTAGATCACACAGAGATTGTGTTCTTAAAATTTAATCAAACTTAGTGCAGTAGTTTTTGTGTTATATATAACGCATATTGCTGCAGCAAAAAGTCAATTTTTTGCAATGCTTCAAACACGTGAAAGAGCATTTCAACATTCTCACACTTCTAAAGATATCCTGAAGTGCAAAAGATGTAAATACAAATAAAACTCAAAGTAGAATATTAAATATCGATTTAAAACATTTATCCACGAGGGAGCTGACTTCTTTAGTTTTCCCTACAGTTTGCTTCCTGACAATTCCTATGCCACTGCATCACCGAGATTCTACAAAACTATTCGGATAAATCACAATGTAAATAAGAAAAATAGCGCCAGATTTAACACAATACGTGAATGCGTCGGTTATTTGTGGTCGTATTTTCAACACAAAAGCCAAGTAATATCTTTACTGCTTTTCTTTTGCTCTGCAAGAACTGGATGACATGTGCACAAAATGACATATAATCTCCTCATTCTTTTAGGTCTTCAATGAACAGAAGATTTAAAGAATTCAAAGATTCAGTTGTATTTTAATAATTTCTTACGTAAGAATTAAAGCTTTTTAATAAAAGTATCGTTAAGTGTGGTCACGAAGCGTTTAATATTCATTAGATTGATATGCTTACTTTACCTAATTGTTTGTTTATATGGTTTTCGGCTTGTCGCCTTCTTCAGTAACTGATATGCTAAACACGTTTTATAAACAAATAGTTCAGAGTATTGTTGAGTGTGATTCTCATACTAAAAAAGGCAACATGCCAAAATGTTTTACAAATGAATATTAAGTAAGTTTTATCAACATAATAAACAAATAATTTATAAGTGTTAAAGTAAGCGCATATCAACATAGTACATTTTAATAATATATGTTTGAAAAGTAATAAAATAATACTAAAATACAATCTATCTATTATTTGATGCCGTTTTCTCTCTTTCTGTAAATTTAAAATCATTTCAATTTACTTGAAAATGAACTCATAATTAGAATTCTGGTAGAAAAGTTCATGTGCAGAAACTTCCTGAATATTTCAATGAATTTAATACACAATTCTATTTATTAGAATTTGAAAAAAAAAAACTTTTCATTTTCGTTGTGAGAACTCTTACAAATGTTTCGCATTATATTAAACCCTTAGAGAGAGTATTGAGCACGTTATGACTTCTAATTGAATTTAAATTTATTTTGTTAACGCATTCTCGTATTGTTCGTTTGCACGCTGGCCACCTATTATGGTATTATGGTTAGAGATCACGCAAACAACTACAACCTAAGAGCAAGAAAGCAACAAACATAAGACTAGAGACCATTTTTTAACGTTCATATAATCATCAACATTTCCGTAATTTAAGTCGTTGAATATCAAAAGTTATAATTTAATTGAGAAATTTATAAACTTCCAACAATTTCTTAGGAAACTCATCCAATACCTAATTAGAATATGCACCTGGTAATCCTACTCTCCTTGTTCTAGAAACGTTCTTTGGAAGTACTACTAATAATTATAAATTAATTAATTAAAACTTTGTTACGGCACATAAACTTTAGTTAATATCATATTAAATAAATTAAGTCGTAGTTTTACTAAGAATATGATGGTAATACAACTCTATCTTTTTTGGAACGTTTCTTGCAAATCCTTTTAATATTTATTTATTAATGCATATATGCATAACGTATACTTTGTTATGACGTATAAATTTTACTTGAAACCGCATGTAATCTAAGATATTCCAGCTCAAACTTAAACTGAAGTATATAATTAATTAGAAAATGAAGTAGGTGGGTTGGTTGTTGTACTCCGATTTCCACTACATTCTTTACCGAAAGACTACCTACAGATAATAACAACGGAAAATAAACACGCAAATAATCCAGGCAATTTGTGCGCCACCCACGTTTAACAACTCTCATAAGCCCACTACAGTTGCCCCTTATTAAGACTGTAAATATTGTTGCATTAACTCGAACCGAACACGAGTAAACTACACGAGAAAATTCATTTGAAGCTAACACAACTTTTAATTTAGCACTTGCACGTATGTGATAATATTTAAATTAAAAGCATTGGTACAAAGTGCAGAATTTTAAGAATGGAATCTATGTCTACACAGCGAAAATTGTTGTAATCAAACAAATTTTCTAAGAAGTTGTAAAAAATAAAAGTACATTATAAAGCGATTAATCAATAAACTACAAAAAATGTTGGTATTTTCGCCGCCCTAGTTGATTTCATTGCCCAAATAGAACCAAAGATAACGAAATTTAATCGGCTGCCTTTTTATTGATTAAATTTCATAATCCTTCAGCTTGAATTCTGCTCGCTTTCTCATCCAATGAATTAATTCAGCCGTCGGTATTACAATTTTCTTAGAGAAGAGAAATTACTATGATATTGATAACAGCAAAGTATAATTTTGAGTCGAATGAATCTCACGTTTGTCCCGGAGCAAACCAATTGCAAAAGTTGACAGAGCGGAAACATATCCTCACTCGACAATGCCACACTATTCTTCGTGTGACAAGAGGAAAGTTTTAAGTGGTGCGAACCAGTATGAAAATGAAACTTGCGCAATAATCTAAAAGATGGCAAACACATTCTAGCTGGAAAAAACCTCAACAGCTACGACTGTTAGATATTTGCAAGTTGATGCTTGTTGATATCCAAGCCGAGAAGTTTTTCAATCTGCAATAAAAATATTAGAACCATAAATTATAGCAAGAACTTAATAACAAAGTTCTAAACGAGGGTAGCTAATATTAAACTGCGAACACACGACGCTGGTTCAGCGAAATATTGTTGCGCGAACTCAAGGCGCGTTTTATTTAGCTTATTTATTGGTGTGTTTCATTGATTCGTTTCAAGTGAAAACCCTCTTGTCCGTCACGGTGTGAGACGGTACTCACGCCGGCCGGGGGCGGCGATGAGCGGCGCATGGCAGGTGAACTGGATCACCTGACAAGGCTATTTATTGTGTTGCCGGTGTGAACAATACAAGGTTAGTTACTGCGTTACAAGGTTATAGATGCGGAATTCATGTTTGATTAAGTTTGGGAAGGAAAATAAGAATGATATAGTACATGTTCACACCAATTGAAAAGAAATAGAAATCTTAATAGAAATTAATTAAATAAGTTCTAACTTTTCTACAGTTGATAAAATTTTTAAAAAAGACATTTTACGTTACCTCTATAAAAACTATAATAAAAAAATGATGTAATATTTCTATCTCAATAATTTTATTACAGAATTAAATGTTTGAACCCTTAAATCTTATCCTCAAACTACAATACAAAGTAGACAATCCAACAGTTTCAAGAGTACTCAAAACTTCAATCACAATGAAATTGAACATTCTTAGAACTCAACAACTTTTTCCAATCTCTTATAGATAATTTAAAGCAAAACGAAACAAGAAATCAATGACTTTGTAAAATCAATAAATACTAGAAATAATTAATACAAAATCCTACTCACATTTCGCATGTAAATTTTTCAATTCTTGAATAAAATACACATATTTTAAATCAATAATTTCATCCATATCAATGCTAATTTCTTTCTCCTGTTATAAATAATTAATGCATAAAAACTTCCCATATGTATATCTTATTGAAGACCAAATATCTTTTAGAAAACTACCACAAAGCGAATAGGAAAATTCGAAAATAAGCTTTCTAGTTGAATATTTAATAAACACAAATTTATGATATACAGTACTAGTAATAACTGTACCCTTATGTCAGTCTATTTAAAAAACGAGCGAGAATGACGTTTGGCAAACGCACGCAATCAAAAATAATATCGATTTTATTGATCATTTAAATGATGTGTGATGTTTTATTCTCCCATTCTCTATCGGTCAGAATTCTAGTTCAAATAGAAAGGAGGAAATACAGCAAAAAGGCAAAACTAAACATTAAACATTCTTCAATTGTTTACAACAATAGAAAAACAATCAATGTTTATAATAAAAATAGAATTAAATTACAATTACAACCCAGATGGAAAATTGAAATTGAATCAAATTATCATTTTTTCTCATCTAATAAAAAATCAAACCATTTATCTATTAACGAAATCAATAAGCAATTTGCTTATAACGTACGTTCAATTTTTCAATTATTCTCATCTCGGTTTTCAATGTATCTTCCATGCCACCAAGCACCGCAGTGATCATAGTAATCAGAGTCTTGTTAGACTACTGGGAGGCTGAAACTTCTCGACGTGGATAGAGATTGCAAGTATTGCAAGTTAATTTCGCAGATGAATAAATTCGATTATAAGTAGAGCATATCAGTATATCTCGAATGCTCCCAACTGTTCCCCTCCTTACGTCAATGTCGGAACGTTTTGCTTCTATCTTAAAGCAAATGTGAACCTAGATTGAATAGAATAATATGCGAAGAAAGAGAAACTTAAAGAAAGATTAATCTTATGTCAAAGACTATAAAGCTCTTCCAAGCAGACTGAATGAAAAATAATAATTTATTCATTTGAATCAAATTTATTCATTTCACGTTTTGGTTCCTGATTTGAATGACTTAACATTAAAAAGAGGTCACTTGACATTTTCAGTTTCATTTTCACCCTTGCGCAAAACGTGATAGATTGAAGTAACCTTGTTACTAATATAGAACTGAAAAGGTTAGCATAATCCTGATTTGCATATTTTATAACCTTATCTTATGCTATCATCCTGACATTTAATCTGCACTGATCAAATTTTACAATTATTGTCCTACACGCAATTCAAATCGCTTTGAATGTAATTTAATTAAATTTCATGGCAATTACCCTCACTTGACCTACTTCATAAACCGCCAGCGACAAAGAATTCGCCATTAGCACGCGCGGACATCAATGGACTTGAAACGCAAACAACCAAACTGGTCGTCACCGTAATTGAGTAAAACCCTGTGTCATTATTATACCCTGCGCTTAACTGCGTCTACCCCAAAAACATTTCCTCCCGTCCAAACATAACCTCAGTTTGTTCCAAATTAAATTGACCCACAGAACTTAAAAATATCTTTTATAATGTTCTCGTTTGCCTTTTTTGAGGGATCGTGAATAGCATTTCGTTGGAACAACGTTTACACTGTTTACTTTGAGTCCTCTAAAGTTTACACACTATCAACACCCGCAAATCACTTTAAACTGCTCCGGTTGGCGATGATCGCCATTTGCTGAGATTGTATTAGCAGTTGTAATTCGATGTCTTCGCTTGACATCATTTAACGTCATCTGATATCAACTTCGAGTTGAATTCTCGTGTTTCGTGTTCACATTTCACGTGCGTTCACTACTTTTATCAATATAATTGATCTATGGTTACATCTCGTTTGTTGGTGTCGTTCATATCTGTACTATATTTCATTGCCACTTAGCACCCTTATTTGAACTTAATTTTACACTGACTTTTCCGGTATTAATAGGATTGATATTGGACATGCATTAAAGTTTAATGCTCACTGGTTTTTATCACGGCATCAAGAAGGGCTTAAAATTTATTTAACAGGTTTAATAAACGATACTAGAATAAAAGAAAATCCAGAATTAAAGAGAATTTTAGATGGATTTTTCTTTTGTTAGTAGCTATGCGTGAAAGGAAAATTAAACAATTAAATAAAGAGATAAAAAAACGCAAATTATGATTAGATATGCGCATGACGATGAAGGTGAGGCCGTCGGTTATGGTGTGTGCAATTATGAAAAATATCGACAAAGCCTAGTGACAAAGATTAATGGCCGTAAAGATTTGAATTATAGGTATTTTTATCTTCAAGCCCGTAATAAACTTTAATGAATGACAAAAAGAAAGTCTAGCGGCCTTTTATAACAATACGTTGTTAATCTAACAATTTAAATGATGAGAGTGACAAACATTAGGTAATTTCAATATAAATTATAGGTGAGTTAAGATAAACAAAACATGTTTTGAATAAGGGATAAATTGCATAAGCTTGAATAAAATCAATTTTTCGGTCGTTTAACTCGTCTGGGTTTTATTTCATCTTGATAAAAAATAAATATAGAATTGATTGTCTCTCATTTTAGGTGTCCAGATTTATGTAAGAAACTTGGCTTCTTTTCCACTTTAAAACTAGCATACAATACGATTTCTTGCTATATCACTCTACCCTAATTCACAAAACGACCGATAATAAAGTCCCAACAGATTTTATGTTCCACATTTTTCACACGATACATTTCTGTAAAAAGCAAGTATAATGACTGTGATATATAGAATAACCGAGTAGCAGACTATCAGCAAGGGCTTAAAGGCTACGACATTCAATATTCCTAAAAAGGCTCATAACTTATGGCGAGTACATAACTTACAAATGCCATAAAATACCGGAAAAGACGTTTTTACGTCGAAGCTTCAACGTAGCTAAAAATACGCGCGGTGCGCACAAAAACTGGAGAAAAAAGTGCGAATGTATACACAAAACATATTAAAATAGTGCCGACGCTTTTATTTTAAGTGCGCAAGGTGCAAACCTGCACAAAATGGTGCACACCAAGTGGATTTAATGAAATCCATTACCATCGACCTCCCCACAGGTACCAACCACGACGGTGTTGAACTAATTGATATTTAAGTAAATATACAGATTAATCAAATTTTACTGAAATTATGGTGGAAATTCTTGAACTTTTAATTGAATTACAAATGATGAAATTAAGCGATAACATACTTTTCTGTACCATCACCCTTTACGTGTGTAAAAGTTCCCCGCGCAGCCGTCCCCCATCGGGCGAAAACAAATGCCGAAAACGCGTAGCACTTTCTCACGAAACTACCGATTTCCACACGGTACACAAATGCGCACAAGATACTTTACGCACGTGCTGCTTATAATCCTATTTGGATTCTCGTCAGGCTGCCCTACGGTCGGCGGCAAATCTGTTGGCATGCGATCCAGAGACAACGAAACGCGAACGATGCGTGTGCAACATGCGCTACTGTGGTTCTTTCGGCTTGTCTGTCTGCCCGCTGGGCGGCTACTGCCGCCGCAAAGCGGGCTCACTGCCAACGAAGACGGTGGCGGTGGTGGCGACGACAGTATACCGGCATCCAGTCACACCAACATCAAACAACTACATTAGAATACCAGATTAATCGGAGCCAACGAATGAATTTTTTTCAATATGAAAGGTATTGATTTTTAGGGGTGTTGGTATTCTTTTTTTTTTTGATTTTTGTAATTATGAAGGCGGAAATTAATTAATATGCATATGACGTATATTTCTTGGTGGTGTTTGGAGTTGTTGCTGTTGAATTCACACCTCAATTGTCGTTTATAGTTGCCTGACCGCAAGTATGCCGGCTGCGTCTCGCTGAGGATTCGCTGACGAATATCACAAAGGATATTTGGTTTCAAGGATCGATAAAACAATGGGCTTACGTTGCGTCACATACATTTTATGCAATGCACAAGTATATTCTCGAAATTGTTTTTTTCTATACAAAACCCTGCAGTCTTATTATTTATTTGAAATCATACAGAAATCTAGTAGATCCTTCATTTGTCTAATTCGTCCATCTCTTTTAACTTCACGATTGTGATAATAAGAGTTTGGAACCAACTATAAATGAAACTAATATAATGTATCGGTCATGTATTTTATTCCGTTGCATTTTCATCAATTTATACCAAGTTGCTGCATATTATATTCAACATATGCAACTTCTGTACCATTTATAACAAAAATTGATAAATCACTGCGACCCTCTCCGACATTGACCCAACATTTATGCAACCCAATTAACTTTCCGCATGCTCAGCTGATAACCTAACCTCTGTCACCCATAGCCCGTGCCTTCTAACGCATTCAGACATTACAATTTACATTAATCTACTCACACTACACACCACACCGAACCAAAACGGATACAGGTCTGTATTTTTCCGGTCGACCGCCTCTGATTTTATTAACATCTTTTACATCGTTAATTTTGCATCGTGCTGCCGCAAACCACATTCCACCGACCACGCACGTTGCGAGTGATGAAGTCTTAATAAACACAGCGTCGATTTGATCCAACATTCGAGTAAGTAAATATAAATTGCGTAACTTTGGCAGTTTCCTATCAAGACCATATACTTGTTTATGCATTAGACACATTAGGCCGTATCCCACATGGCAGTCAGTCTTTAATTGCATGTGTAGCTCTAATAACAAAATTTGGATTCAATTTTTAGGATCTTAAAATATACACCAAAGATAAAATGAAAGTAGTAGCATTGATTAGTGGTGGAAAGGACAGCTGCTTCAATATGATGCAGTGTGTAGCTGCTGGGCATGAGATTATAGCTCTTGCCAATCTGAAACCTGCAGGAGGAGAAGAACTCAATAGCCATATGTATCAGAGTGTTGGATATGAAGCCATTGGACTCATTGCAGAGGCAATGGGTGTGCCATTATATCAGGCTGAGACTAAAGGAATTGCCAAACAACGTTCTATGGAATATGAACCGACTGAAGATGATGAAATTGAAGATTTATTCAACTTATTACAGAAAATTAAAGAAGACCTACCAGTGGATGGAGTTGCCTCAGGTGCTGTCTTGAGTGATTATCAAAGAATAAGAATAGAAAATGTGTATGTGATGACAAGGGAACTAATTTGAAGGTCAGTAAATGTAGGAATTCTCTTTTCTAGGTGCACAAGACTTGGATTGACTTCTTTGGCTTATCTCTGGCAATGCAAACAAGATGAACTTCTTGATGAAATGATTAAATGTGAAGTGGATGCAATTATTATACGTGTTGCGTCCATTGGGCTAGACCCACAACGGCACCTTGGCCGCTCGATAAGACTGATCGAGCCGCATCTTCATGCCATGCAGGAGAAGTATGGCATTAATGTTTGCGGTGAGGGTGGCGAGTATGAAACCTTGACATTAGATTGCCCTCTATTTAAATCCAGATTAATCATGTTAGTTTCCATAGAAGGTAAAACCATAATTTCATATTTAGTCAACATGTTTATTTGCAGAGAAGAATCAGAAACGGTAATTGATTCTGATGATCCAGTTGCTGCAACTGGGTACCTCAAACTGAAAAAAGTCAAATTAGAATTAAAGCTGCCTCAATTAGATCTAAATGCCCGGTTTGCGAATTTACCACTGAAATCACCTAATGATTATGTTCAAATATTAGACACTCCTGTTTGTTCTACTGTTGCTTGTGAAGTTTATGATTCTTCACCAAACAGCGATGACTTAAGTCCAGGTACTAATGTTTCGCAAACTGAACAGGCTTCAGTTAGTGGTAGCGGATGGCTTTACCTTGGTGGTGTTACCGGCCTCACCAATAGCAACGCCGCTGAAGGAATTGGAAAAGCGATGGCTACATTAAAGTGTAGGTATGCTCAACCCCTCATAAACGCTATAGAACACTCTTCTCCACAATTTTCCATTTCTATCTAATTAACATCTTTTCGATTGCGTAAACATTATAGCATTACTATTAGAGAACAAGCACCGTTTGGAAGATCTCTGCTCTATCACCATGTACATCGCCGACATGTCGCAGTATGGTGAGATAAATCGCGTCTATTGTGAGACGCTTAATCACTTCAATCCGCCGACTCGCGCGTGTGTTCAAGTTCCATTGCCTGCTAATTGCACCGTTATATTGGAAGCGATCTCGTTCAACAACAAATCGATCGGTGCCGTAGAGAGGTACAGTGTACGCACTAATTATTTCATACTAATTTCCCTCGCCGCAATTTAATTATTATTGCAGGAGTACAATGCATGTGCAGAGTCTATCGCATTGGTGTCCGGCCAACATTGGGCCCTATAGCCAGGCTTGCCGCATTGGGGAGTTGATTAATTTAGCTGGACAGATTAGCTTAGTGCCTGGGAGTTTGGCATTGATCAACGGAGGGATTAAGTCCCAATGTCAACTTGCTCTCAGGCATGTGGAAAGGCTGCTGAAGGCAATTGGAAAGAGTGATTTACGTGATGTTGTACAAGTATGCGATTGAAACGCAAACAAAGTGTTTACGGGAATTTAATTTTTAATTGCGTGTCTTAGGGAATTTGTTATTTATCCGACCAGAAATACGTTGAAGATGCGAGAAGCTTGTGGGAAGAAGAGACTAACAATGCCATTGTAGATTATGTAGTTGTAGCTGGACTTCCGAAAAATGGTCTAGTTGAATGGCATGTTTGGGCTCATAAACACAACAATCAATTCGAATGTAATACCCAAGATATCTATCTACTCTTTCAAACTGATTCAATTTATTTGTATATCTTAGATGAGGAAACAGGTCAATGCATCCAAGACTGGTCAATATCAATCTTCCGCCGTTGGAACTACGAAAACAACATCGCTACAATCCTCTGCCATGTTTCGAATACCGGTAGTAATACTATTCTCTCAGCATCTATTTTCCGCGAAACTATCGAATATGTTCTACAAAAACTAAACCATGGTCATGAGTATGACCCAAAAACAATCTGCAGCGTTAAGGTATTCTATCCTGTCAGCAAAAGTGTCTGCACGTATACATTTGTCAGCGTCCTGGAGGAATTCCGACGAAAGATTCCTATTGTGCACACAATTGTGCCCGTTGTTGCCTTACAGACCAAAAATACCTTCGTGTCGATAAGTGGTGTTCGCACTCAGTAAATTGTGGCAAATTACTTTATATACGAATATTTACAAGAGAAATCTAAGAAATCCAATGTTTAATTGTTGGTTATTAATTAATTTGCACCAGGAATTGTAACTATCTGTTAATATGTACTGTAGGAGCTTGTAGGGAGCTCAGAAATGGGTAATACACCACTTTTATACCAGTTTAAAATTTTACCCAACAAAATTTATCAAGCTGTGCACGTTGCAAAGTTAAGTTGCTATAGGTGAATGAATGCAATATTTTTGACTTCAATGGTATCTTAATGTTTCTGAAGAAGAGTTGTGGTTGCTTGTTGAGATTGGGAAAAATTATGAAATATGAAACTATATGGAATTATAAACTATAATTCGTCATTTAAAACCGAACTCTAAATTTGTTCAATTTAATTATTGATTTAGATCGATTGTTCTTGCATGTTTGTAAATTTACTCCACGTATTTTGATTTCTCTTGATTGGTCTTTATTTCCGTTTTCCGTTCACCTTTCAGGTTATGTTTATGTTTGAAATTTTATGTTTGTCACGAATCGAAAGCAAACAAATTTGATAATATTGTCATACTTCAGTGGCTCACACAAAAGGAAATATTATTCCACGAGTCAACATGGAGAATAGCTTACGTACAGAAGATGTCTTCATTCAAATCCGCGACAAATTGCAAAAAGATGGAGTTAAGTTGTGGTTACCACCATACTTCGATGAAAAGTCTGGTCCATCAACAATGAATTTAGAGGTAAAAACATCTTGATTTCTAACTGTCTCTAAGTAGGTAGTAACAATTACAATTTAAATATATTGCACTCTAGGAACTAGCACACAGCTATAGCACAATTTTAAATCTGGATTATGACTTGTGTATCAGAACTTTATCTGAATTACTGACAAATGCAGTAGAAAAGTTAAAACAGAGAGATAGATTTAAGGAGAGTGGTTTTGCTACTGTTAAGATTAAGATTCTCAATCAAGGATCTCCAAAAATATATATGAGGGAGATTCTATTGTCCATGATTGGAAGTGATTTTAAAAATATGGTTGCTGAAGAAGCAAATTTACAAACACACAGGTTCAAATTAATCTGCAATGGTACTCTAATCAAAGATGAAGATTCATTGTGTCAACAAGGTGTTAAAAATGGAAACCAGTTCCTTTGTTTGGTATTGAATGAAAGCTTAACTACAATCCAAGAGAAAGAAGAACAACAAAAAGATATTGAGGAAACAAAGGCTGATACATCATTACTGGCCAGTGATACATCATACTTACAGGTGAGTAGTTAAAACTGCCATATGAACCAATAATAAAAATGATTAATAATTATCATAGTTGGAGGATCAACGTGGTAATATAATCCACATCCCCACACATGAAAAACAATCACTTCTAGTAGCAATGGCATTACATGAAAAGGGAAAAAGTGCCTTAAAACGAGAGGACTATGCACGTGCTCTGGTCTTCTTTCTTGATGCGGATCAAGAATTCAGGTAATCAAATAAAATCTGCATTCTACTCTATTTCTCTTTTATTCAACTAATTTTGTAGTCAATGTAATTCTCAACTCCTCCAAACCGTTGACAACTACGCCCTATTAGATTTAGACATAGCGTGGTGCTATCTGTGCCTTCAAAGCTTTGTACAACTACCAGAAGCATTTCAGCGCTTAAAACGCTGTGAGGAAATGTTTCAGAAAAGTTATGGCGAGAATCTCGAGCGCGTCATTGCAGTCAAAGGTTCCACCGGCAACGAAGCAGCTTTATTAATGCGCTTGCATTTATTACAAGCAATTGTCCTGTATCATCAGAATAAGCGACAAGAAGCGCTTGTCTTATTTAATAAATGTCAAGAGGAACTGGGTCCTTTAAAGGTGGATAACGACAAATTACTTGTACTTGTTGAACTTGGTTATTCAGAGGCTGAAGGTAGAATTGGTTTGAGAGCAACTCACGGGGATGTTAATAGGGCAGCAAATTACATTACTGAGAATAGAACTCAAAGAGTTGAGGCAAGGAAGAAAGCAGTAGCGGAGAAGATACTTTTAGGGTAGATTATATTGAAAATCTTACGTAGAATATGTCGAATTGATGCGATCGTTTGTAGTGAAAAGAAAAAACTTGGTCGATGCATCGACGGTAAACAATATGTTGATCCACGCTTTCTTAATATGTTGGTAAACATGGGATACTCTAAAGAAACGGCTCGCAGAGCACTCCAACAGACAAACAATATCATAACAGATAGTATTCAATACATTCAGGAACATCCGGAACCAGGTACTTCTAATACTAAGAGTCAAGAGTTTTTATCTCTTTTGGAGGACTTGATACCAGAGGTAACAAAAATAAACACTAGCTGTGCATAATTATCTAAAAATGTCGCGTGGAAAAGTCAAAGCTTTCACTAAAAGTGTTATATATTGAATATTCCCTCTAAATAGAAAAATATATATATTAATTTATAGTTAACTGCAGCTGGTTTTGACGAAGGCATGGCCCGATTAGCATTGAAAAAGAATGATGGTGATATTATGAAAGCAGCTGAACTTCTTTTAGCAAATGATGGTGTCTTAGAGGGCATGGAAAACTTTATCTCTGGTAAATAACTTTAGTACTTGAAATGAAAGTTCTAATGTCTATAATCAAGGTATTTTCAATAATTTAGAAGAAGATCTAAAGCAACTCAAAGACAATATTCAGGATAAAAAGAAGAAGGATGAAGCATGGTCGCGTCTCTCTCAAGATATTAAAATGGTTGATGATGATCACTTGGATTTAACTCTTGAGAAAGAAGAAGAGTTTCTGAATCAATACTTATCTTTGTTGGTACAATGACAGATATTTGATATGAGAGTATATTTTACTATTTAAATATAGTAAATAACAGTTTATTAACTACTGAATTAGGTAGTTTATAAAAGTTTTGATCTTAGTGGATTTATATAAAAGTTTGTCTATGTTTAACATGTTGCAAAGTGTTATCTTTATATTGAGGAGAATACATTTGTATCAAATACAAAAGAATTGAGTGTGATTTTTATCAAAATTGAATGTTGTCTTGTTTTTTTTTATTAACTTGGGATATGCACAGTGATCATTTTGACATAACGCTTGAAATTCGCACTTAGTTTTATTACTATAGTCGATAATTACAAGTAAGAATGAGTTCTACCTATCATAAGTATACGGCAGAATAAAATATTTCTGTCGATATTTAAAAATCAATGGCGATGTTACGGTCGCGAACAGGAACAAACTGGTGTTCGCTGTAGTTACAAAGGAATTTATACTACTTCTTAAAAATAAATTATAGTAGAGCAAAAATAATTAAGAAATAAACTTTCATATATCTTCTAGCTATAGTTCTTAGAAGTTTGTGTAACGTTTGAAATAAAAGTATAATTACGTGACGAAACCTAACGGACAATAGACAAAAATGGCGTTCGTATTCTATTTATGCCAACCACAGAGTTTTCACAGTTTCGAATATAAAAAGCAATTAGAAAAATTTCAATTATCTATAAACATTAATAATATGGATTAATAATTTTCAGCTTTAATTACTTAATACGTTCATGCGTTCAATGATTTTGTACATTTATGATTAATTAATTTTCTGCAATTGTTAAATCATTATTACATTCATCATTGATTTTCCGCCTTACTTTCACAATCGCAAAATATTAACAAACAAAATACAAATATATGCAATAAATGAAAACACTCTTAATATTATGCTTACATGCTTTCCAGGAAACATCACCAGTTCTAATTTTTCTCTTCTCTAAGAGGTCTTTGGAAACTGTTTTCCTCTCTGTAACTAATCCAACAGCAGCCATCGCATCAATTAAATACGTTGTCATATTTCTAAAATCATTAGAAAGTTCGGAGGTTTTGTAATCCCATGGAAATGTATGATGATAGTTATGAAAGCCTTCTCCAAATGCAATTGTTGAAATTAGGGAGTTTTCTGCGGGTTTTATACTCCTGAAATGTAAGTAACAACCAAATAACAATCAACAATTAAACATTGCAACCACTTACTTGTCATATGTTCGCATTCCATAAATATGTGCAAAGCTATTTACACACCAAGTCATGTGTAAAACAAGCAAGTATCGATAAATAGCGCAATAAAACAAAGCAACTACAAAACGCTCATTCCAGAAATGCATAGGTATCAAGAGAGGAAGTATTAAGGTGAATATAAACGCCAGAAAAACACAGTATTTGTATTCAAACATTACTACTGCATTTGATTTCAAATCAGACATGTCAATAGACTTGCCTTTTTTCTTTACATCTTTGTGTTTTCTTATAAAAATCCATCCAATATGACAAAAGAAAAATCCTTTAAAAAAATGATATTAGTAAAAAACAGATTATTTATTATATTTTAATATACCTCTTTTTGAGTTATAAGGATCCGCGTTTGTTTCACTGTGTTTATGGTGAAGCCGATGATCTCTACACCAAACAAAAATACTTTGTTCAAATGCAGTACATGACATTATCATTAGAATAATATCTAATATTTGATTCCCTTTAAATGATCTATGACTGAAATATCTGTGCCGGCCAGCAGTTACTCCCCAAGCACTCACATGACTGTAAAACAGAACTAAAGGAAAAATAAATAAATTCCTATTCAGTTTGGTTGAATGAAATAAAAATAGACTTACAGAATATTCGCGAGTAAATGTGCATATCAAAGAATTTAAGGTAAATTCCATAAAAAGCTGCGATGTGCACTATTATGAGAAGTACCACGTTTCTCCAGACGATTATATGCATTTTAAATTATCAAAAAAGAAAATATTAAATAAAAAAAGCGTTCAAGTTATATTTATATAGATCTTAATATTTTGACTCATATTGAATAACTTATGTTAACTGTAGAGTTGTAATTTATTCATTGAATACAAAAGAAATTAATACCCTTTGTTCTGATATATTTTTAGTTACCTTCAAAATAAATTTAATTTAGTTTGATTATACTATATAAATAATTGTTTCTACACTTTAAATTGTTTATCAATTGTTATATCATGATCAAACATTATATAAATATAAAAAGAAAAACAACGTAAAAAACAATACTTTTCATTGTATTTCTAGATGCTTTTTCTTCGGGTTTTCCAGTTCGTTGTATTCTACTATCCAATAATTCCTTTGTGACTGTTTTCCGGTCAGTCACCCATCCACAGTAAGCCAGAAAATCAATAAAGAACGTAGTAAAGTTTCTGAAGTCATTCCCAAGTTCAGCTGCTTTGTAATCCCACGGGAACGTGTGATGATAGTTGTGAAAACCTTCACCCATTGAAATCATTGAGACGTACGGGTTTTCAGACGGTTTAATTTTCCTTAAAAAAATTGATTAGAAAAAATTGCGCTGTTTTTTCAATTGTGTAAGATAGCAACCAAACGTGTTTAATTATAATTATTATTCAAATGTTTTAGTTTTATATGTGCGTAACTCATAAATAATTACTTACTTGTCGTAATTTCTCATGCCATAAATGTGCGCAAAACTGTTTACACACCAAGTAATATGCAACAGTATAATAAATCTGTATAGTGTGCAATAAAAAAATGAATTCAAAAGTTTTTCATTCCAAAAGACCCATGGTATTAATGTAGGGATCAGAAAAGTGAATACAAAAGCTAATGGTAAATTATACTTGTACTCAAACATTACGACTGGATTTGATTTTAAATCAGACATGTTAATTGATTTGCCTTTTTCCTTTACGTCATCCTGTTTTTTCACAAAAACCCAACCCATGTGACTGAAGAAAAAACCTGTGAGATCGTAATATGAGCATTAAAATAATGTTTATCAAGATTTAATATTTGAATTACCTCTATTGGAATTGTAGGGATCAGCGTTAGTCTCACTATGTTTATGATGAAGTCGATGATCTCTTACCCAAGTATATATGCTCTGTTCATACAAGGTGCAAGCCATGATCATCAACAAAATATCAACAAACCGATTTCCTTTGAAAGCTCGATGACAAAAATACCGATGTCGGCCTGCGGTAACTCCAAGTCCACTTACCTGACAATAAAAAACCCCTACAAACATTTTATGCGTAAATTAATTAAAACTTGATGGTTTTCCTACCAAATAATTTTGTCCAGAGATGGACATTCCCGAATTTCAAATAAAATCCATATAATGCCCCCAAATGTAATAATCCAAGAAGCCACACATTTCGCCACACAATATCAAGTGAAGTTACTTTTTGTTTGAATGTATTTTTTATGAAAGATATCATTTCAGCTACTTTAGCAATGGGTCGTAACCAAGCGCAAAGTGCGACTATTACCTCGGAGTACACCTGAACAACTAATTCTGTAATATGTATACATTTCGTATTTTACGCAACGGATGCATATTCATAATCAAACACGCCGAAAAAGTAGTACGACTATCAATTGCAACATTTCACCCCGCGTGATGATTAGCTAATCATAAAAGTATGTCGCATCAATTGTATTCGATGTCACTAAATAAAACCCTCATTGTGTGCTAACAGCATGTTTCCACTAAATGTTATGACAATGTGTACAAATTTAAACATTGCACCACTTAATACAAATGTAAACAACTTTCAACCGCACTATAAGAAAAGGTACTTAACATAATTTTAAGGAAACAAAGGATCAAGAAGAAAGTAAAGTAATTTTTAATTTTCCATCCATTGTCTGCATATTTTTCAAGTTCAGCCAACTTTCAATATTACTACTCATTATTATCATACTTTGTCAGCGTTCCATCGACCTCATTATCATCTTTACACATAACAACTTTTGTTTTTGTAGGGAAATTAAATAATAAAATAGGTAATATTAAATATTTAGATAATATCACAAAACAAAATGTAATAAGTTATACATAACAATATAAAGATGTTTAATCAATTTTTGATAACATAGAATCGACGATCTCAGGATATGTAATGTTTATCGTGATTATTGTAACATCCCTACGAAATAATTCCTGCTTTGTGTAGCGCACGGGAATGTTAATCAAATACTGTCCTTTTAACATTCTCCTAAATGTATCTTTACTTTTAATAGAGAGCTCGTCAGAGTCGCTTTCTACCACCAATCGATTATTTCCCGATTTTTAATGATTCATTAATCACCATCAGACACAAAAGCTTTGTTACTTAGAATATGCTAACAAGAAAACATCGAAACGTCGATGTGATGACGTAAAAACGTAAATTATATCCCATTTAACATTCTCTCTGTTTGCATGCGCGTCCGGCAATTAACATTTATAAAAATATATATTCATTTGTCAACCTATTGATAACTTAAAAGAAATCCTAGTAAATATACCATCTATATACAAATATTTTATATGTATTTGTTTATAACTGGGCGTAAGACCATCAATTGTTTCATTCGGATTAAAATTATGACTAAAAGTAACCTTTGGATGTGACTTCCTTACTGACGTTGAGTTTGAGAGTGAGGGAGCAAAGATTTGCTTGCTCTGCTAAACGTACAAAGCAATATAGTACTGAAAATTGTCGGCGCTTCATAAATGTATGTTTATTGGAGGCATGCTTGAAGCTTTTCGATCCATTCCTGAGCAGTGTTGGCGTCACCAGCACAGAAGTTGTAATTTCTTCGGTTTGTTCGCAACTAAACAAAAATTACTCAATAAAAAAACAAAGTTATGATTAAATTTTAGACCTTACATCAAAGAATGACTTATCATCAGTCTTCTTCGGAGGACCTGGTGTTGGAGTTGCTTGAGTCACCGAAATTACTTCAGAAAGATCTAAAGAAACATGACAATTTCAATTATGTTTCCAAAATTCTTCATACATTCCTCAACATCTTTGACCTACCAACAAATCCTTTACAGTGTGAATCCTCCATAGCATCGTAGTACCTCAACTGATGCTTGATTGAATCCAGAACAAACCATCTTTGCTTCCACCCTTTGAGCAAAGCGCCGCGTTTGTATAAATACCCTTCATGAGTACGATTTTCAGCCACATTTGAAGAGAATTGCTCATAGTATTGTTGACTAGAAGTTTGTCTTGCACTTCCTACATGATTAGCCACATTATGAAGCAAAAAATTCTTCTACTTATATTAAAACAGATAAAATTACCTGAACTAACTGATCCATTATCACCAGGACCTGGAGCCATCGTCTGAGACGTGTTACTATCCCCAGCAACCTTGTACTTAGTGCAATTTTTAGGCACTCCTTCTATACACTTTTCATGACAGCTGTATCCACAATCTTGGCATCTCATACCAGTCTAGAGAACACCAAAATCATAATTGGTTTAAGTAAGAAGGAAAAGATGATTATTACCTTTACAGGTCCCCATAAGACATTTGCACATAAATCACACTGCGTCGGCGTTGTATAATTATACTTTTCAAATCGATGAGGATGTGAGTACCCTAATGTAGTCTCCGCAGCTCCAACCATTTTACCTCGCATCAATATTTCCAAAGTTGATCTTTTATGAACAAGCCTTCCATGCGACCTTACAAGAGCAGTGCTGAATGATGCGTGCCTTGTGAGAGAATCAGAAGATGGCAGTTCTAATTTGTCCCATAACACCTTCCACTTCTGCGGTAAATGTCCCAATTCAGTCTCCAATCGGTGTATTTCCTCCAACAAATGACTGAAAGCTTCGGGTACACTGCGATTTACAATATCGTAACCTTTAGTAACAATATTTCTCGTTGATTTCGTGATACCATCGGCGGCCGCCGCTTCTTCCTCTTGCTGTGCATCCATTTGTACAATTTCAATATCATAACTCGGCCCGTGAGCCAGTTCCTCATCAATGTAATACCCCCAAACATAGAGGCAAGGCAGGTATGATTGTGGTCTCAAAACATGATGCTCTAATTCAGGCGTATACATACAATTGAAAAACATTGGAGATCTGGCGTGTTGTTTTTCGATGTAATCAAATACAGATTGCCCTAAATTAGGACCTGTCATAGTGCCCGCTAACCGGCCACCAGGATAAACACCTTCGTCGTCTGAAATAGTGTCAACACTTTTGTGATGTGAAGTGAGAGAACCGCGCTTGTCTTCAACTGCCGCAACCCCACTTTCAACACGTTCCAATTCACAATCGAATAAGAAAGTCCTAAAGCGGCATGAAACTGAATGGTATGCCAGAAAACGAAGGTAGTAATCGTTGAATTCAAACGCCATTGGATATTGTTTCTGAATTTGGTGCACAACATCCAAAAATTGTAAAAATGTAGGCGCAAATCCACTCGCTTGTGAATTGGCATTTAGATTGCTGCGGTGGCTGAAACGATGACCAAATCCAATCCACTCTTTTTCGACTAGTACGCGGAAACCGTCTATGGTTCGGTAGTGAGGATCTAAACATAATTGAGCAATCGATGAGATTTGTGCAGTTATATCCCAGCCATCTTCCAAACAAATTGCTACTGAAGAGCCTTGCAGATCGAGGAGATCAACGACCGCGCCTGATAGTTGCATTATGTTTTGCAACTGTTGCAACCATTCCGAATTTTCAATTAATCTAGAAAAAGACGCAATTTACCCAAGCTCATATAAATTTACAAGAAATTAAACATACTTGTGGTAACTTTGATCAGGTTCCGGTTGAGAGCTCGGAATACAAGCTCTCATAAGTTTCTTGAACGCCGCTTTTGTGTGTCGCACATCGTAATACTCTACCGGTATAAAATCAGTCTTCGGTGCGGATTCTACCTTAACACCTTTCATCTGCGCCTTTTCTCCTAAGATATACAAAGCGGCACGTTGCAGAGAATTGACACCATCCGTACTTTCCACATCTGCTGAATGACGAGGATTTGGTTTGTTTTGTGCCACATTACTAAGAGATGCTTGGGAAGCGTGACGTTTATCTTTTAAAGAACCCCAACGACCAAAGTTTTTGGGACCTTTACCTCCACTCGTTCGTTGAAAACCACTGTAATTTCCCACATCGGTAAATATTTTACATTGATATACAGAATAAAATACCTACCCTAAAGTACCAATCGCTTTGTTGAAAGGATTCGGTCTTCTAGCAACTTCTGGCGTCAACGTCCCACCAAGATGATCTTCAGCCGCCGCCAAAAATAGTGAATCTATACTCAAACTGCTATCGGACATGCCCCACCCCTGTCTCTGATTGAATATTGGCGTTGCTGAAACGAGTGCACTCAAATATCTCTCTTGTTCTACTGAAGACGTTGTTTCGGTCGATGTATTTCCACTTGGATGACTCTTTAACATGCCCATCACTCCTTTGGCGTGATGCCCAGCACCACGTAGTAGAAGTGCTCTTGATCTGGGATGTCTCCAAGTAATTATTGGTATTCTACCTTGACGATAACAACGACTAAATCGCCTGATAGATTCATCAGAGACACTAGCAGGAGTCGCCATCAAAGCAGGATAACTTCGGCAAATCATATAAATTGAATTAACCGACGTCAAACGGAATTGATCTGGCGCTGGTTTCGCATTTGAGGGTGATCCACCCTCATTGCACAAGCCCATTCGTTGCCAGTCACGTACGTAACTCCTCTCCGCTAGTCTCTCTAAAGTTTTAGTGTCAGTAGGCGCTGTTGGTATGGAAATACTTGATGGTGGACCTGACTCATACTCGCCAATGGATGTATCATCATCGTGTCCATAGTCATCAGTGTTAGGTAAACTCATACGACCTGGTGATGTGAGATACTTGTTGGAATTATTTACTATGATATTCGGAAGCACGTATTTCTGCCTTTTTGAAGTAGGTTTCTGTTTAAAACCAGCCTTTCTTGCTGTTTTCAGCAAAGTCTTCTTTGCGAAGCCAGTTAATGTTGAGTTCTTTTCCTTTCCTTTGTGCAATGGCGTTTGAGACACAACAACCTGTCCCGTGAATGCAAAATGATGGAAGACATCAGGTGGATGTCGTATTTTATGAATACACTTTCGAAGACCTTCGATATTTTCGGCAGTGACCTCTTCGTCAAAAGCCAGTTTCATTAACTGAAATGTGCAACTTCTAAGTTGTAAACCTTCTTGCAACCACTGATCTAGGTGCGCTAAATACTGGACAGCAACGCGTTTCTCTTTCGTCAACGAAGTTACGGGGAAAGTTCTCACAATAACTTGTTCGCATGCCAGCGAATCACAAGGTGTGCCTTTGAATATGATCCTGTAGTTTGTAAGAAAGATTGCGCCCTCTGCAGGTAACAACGGGGGACCTCCAATGTTGCCCGAAGCTGATTCTTCTCTTCCATCAGATAGAAGATACACTCTAAGACCATCCATGATAATCTCCTCGCCTGGTAGCAAACTGGGCATGTTGATTTTAGGTTTCTGAATTGGTGGAAGCCTCTTCGATTCCCTATAAACAGCTTCTAAAGTCTCAATATGGATGTAGACTACACCAGGAACCATTTGATGTAAATTTCTAATTTGATCACGATTAACACCACCTTCATTGGAAACTTTGTCAATAAAACGAGAAACCAGCCGAATTACAGTAGCTCCCGTCTCAGTTGGATCTTGATCACCAAAACCAGACTCTGCATCTGCACTATCACTCTCTGCCACGGAATTTGCAATGCTATTACTTGCGCGTTCGTCCTCATAATGATGATCTTGTTTGTGATGAGATTTTGTTCCTATATCCAAAGGAACTAACAAAGAAATCATCCGATTTGCGTAGTGTATTGCCTGGCTGTACAAAGTACTCTCCTCACTTTGCAACAACTCATTCTGTTTTGATTGATCATACCCCGTCCAAACTCTCATTTGTTCCGCGGCAATTTCAAGTGCACTGGGTTCAGCTACTCGATTAATCACACTTCTTCTATTTCCCCAATAAAAGTCTTTACTGATATTATCTCTAGGTGATGTTGGGCTGATTTTTTCAATGCCCAATCTTGGACTTATTGTATCCACTCTTGGAAGGTACAACGCTTTGATATCTTTCTGTACATCCAGATAATAAGCAGCCTCCCAGAACTGTTGATTTTGCCACACTGAGTGCTCTTGAATGCAGGTGTAAGCAAATTGAATGACACCAGTGCATAACTTGCGACAAAATGCAGTGGCCAGTGGAAGTAAAGCAGCAGCTACACCATGTTCATCCATTGAAGAGTCGTCTTGTAAAGCGCAATTCATAAGTCTAACAACAAGATCAAATTGTTGGTGTTCCAGCATTGCTTTATTCCCGTTTACGTGTTGGGATAGTTCATTGCAAAGTGCTAAACGGGCTGCTTTAGATTGCAAAGCACGTTTTACAGCTGGGAGAGTTTTACGCGCGTCAGAGATTTTATTTTCAAAAATGCAATTAATACAATTACGAAGAACTTCCAAACGACGCGCTGAGTTGCTTACTGGATTCTTGTTCTCGTTGAGTGTGGAGATGTGTGGTCCCATTGGTACGATGCGTGGTTGAACTGGTCTCAATGATTGCAACCTACAAGCAAATTGTTTTAACATTTTGCTCTTATTATTCAAAAAAGCTAATAAAACCACTTCTATGTTAGTTTATTCTATACTAGCATGCAGCACTGTTTTCTCATGACTCAAGTAGTTATTAAACTTGTATTTCAAAACAACACCAACACCATAAATCTTACCATGCATAGTCTCCGCTAAGCACAAAACAAGAAAACATATTAACACCATGTCTAACAACTAACCATCAAAATTAGTACCATATTGCTTTTGCACGTAATAATTTTTTAAGAAACCAAGATAAAAAAAACGTAACTCACCTCGATTTCAAATCATGTTTTGACAATCCTTCCTCTATAATAGTTTGAACCTGCTGTGGATTAATAGTAGGAAATGCTGGTTGATGTATTCTCGCAAAAGCACCTTCAGGTGGTGCTAAAATCTTCTGCGCATATGACTGCGGATTAGGATTCTCGTTAGAATACAATTGTCTCGCCAATTCCTCCAAATGTGTTAACATAAGCGTTGAATCTTTGGCTTCCTTCTTGAGCAATTCTCCAATACTACTATATAACTCATCCCAGACATCACACGGCCTCCACGGCGCCCCTCTTTCAGCAACAAAACTAGTAAAGAACATACAGTCAAGTACACGCGTTGTAAAATCACAATCCATGAGACTTCGCTCGCCGAGAAAGGCGGCTTTGTGGAACGTTATCACTGGTTTAGGGTGAATGCGGATGAGAGTAAGACAACTTCGATAGCCTTGTAACAGAACAGCAAATAAACGCATGAATACAGCCCGGATCTGTTTGTCTAACATTGCTGGTTGAGGTGCGCGCACTGCCAGAGGAAGAAATGCATGATCTGCACAACTTAGTTCTGGTTGTAGAATGAGACTGAGAGCTTCTTGAGTATTACTTAAAAGTGGTTCAGGTAGCAGAGGTAATGAAACACCGTCAGGGACAGTTATACTGCCGCCGTCTAAATCGGCAACAATCACATCCATCTGGAAAGCAGAGATTTAATCATTACATAGATTGGCGATAAACACAACAAAGTTTAATAAAACTAACCAGTTCAGTTGTTTCCGATTTAAGTGATGAATGCACCCCCATGATAAAAGGTGTTGGGGTTGAGAGCACTTCAACTAGTGCAGCAGGCAGCAGAGGGATGTACACATGACTGTATCGAAATGGATACATAAGTGCTGTTATTGCACGGCAAGCTTCAGTCAGTCTGTTGTAACTCTTTGAATGAAATAGAATCTTGTGCTCTGTCATTATGGCACAGAATAATACTAATACATTCCTTATACCTATATATGAAAAAAAACGTTAATGGCACTGAAAACTTAGGTTTTAAAAATTTAGAAAAATACCTAATTCTTGGAACAATAAGTTAACAGATGTATGCGTAACAGGCAGCGACGGGCTGATTGGTGGTTGTAAAGCTTGTCGATCGCCAGCTCCGATACTAAATCGCACTTGCGGTCCTCCGGGAGGCGGCACTTGAATACATCCCAGAATATTGCCCACTAAAGTTTCTAGTGGAACATCAATATTCTCCACATAAACTGTATAAATTATACCTAAACAATTCTACAATCACAGAAATTAATAATACCTTCCATATTGTTATATCAACAATATCAACTTTCTTGATAAGAACTTACTCTAAACGTTTCTATATAATCTAAGCGTGACACCAGCACAAGGCATTTCGGCGCGTACATTGTTGTATGATGACAAATTGCAGGCACAGCTCTGACAATACTGTCCCCATCAACATCCTCATCTTCATCTACTGGTTTACTAGGTGTGATAGAAACAGTCTCATTGAAACACAAACAGGCACAGTAATGCCTGTTTGCATCCATATCTGTTAGGACAGACAGAAAGAACCTCGGTTCCTGTCTGTCCCTTGAAAGTGCCCATCCTTGAGGCTGACAGAACCATTCTATACCTTCAATAAAATGTGTGTCAGGCCAGTCTTTTTCTGGAAAGCGCTGGAGAATAAGCCCATTACTAGTTCCACTCCCTAAAATTATTTCATATAAATGTTATTATTAGAGCATTATAACATAATAAACAAGTTTCAACCCCCTCTTGGTTTGACTTACTTTCTTTTTCATGATCATAGCCAACAACAACAAAGTAATCAGCCAGGCGTGACATTATCCTGTTTGGGATGCTTCTAGTCCTTCAGTAGCATCCTTGATCTTCCAGTAAGTCAAGTTTCTTCCTACACATGTTGCACTTGCCTCACAGCCTCCACAATAGAACCTGACTGATGCCCACAGCCACTGCCCACTTTCACCCAGGTTGTCACTTTCAACGTCGTGTTACTTGACTAAACCAGTTGAGAGGAATGCGAAGCGCGCGAGGAATTCCTCCTGGATGAAGTGAGGTCCAGCGGGTTGATGGGTGATGATCGTATTCGAGAAACAGCCACACCCAGCGCATAATATTCTCCAGCGACAACAGAAGACACGCACCACTCACAACGTCATTTGTAACAATGTTGGCGACGACTAGCCTCGGCTAACGAGGTTCTGGTGGTGCTGGCGGCACTTTTGTACCGACCCTAATCGATGCGATCACCGTGAATTAAATCAGCGCATTGCACGCCAAGCAAGTGCAAACGCGCGGCAAGCAAAGTTTTCTGTACGAGAAGTGGAATCAACACGAATAACATTGGACTTGACAGTTGACGTATGCTAATTAGGCCAAATGAGACAAACTGAGATAAGAGTTACAGCAAGGTTGGTTTGCTTAAGATTAAGAAGTCATTAATTAAGAAGTCATCTTCAATAAAAAATTGATTAAAACAATGTTTAATGTTGATTGGAGTTTAATTTATATTTCATTAAAATACAATCAATTTTAAGGTTGAATTGACAAATTAACTAGAGTTTTGAATTTGTTGTTTCTTGTAGTCCGTAAGGTGCTGCCCCCTAATAAATACACTTAAACTAGCCTTTACTGTAAGGCGCCCTCAGCCGTTTTAAACATCACATATATAACAATTCCAAAGTTCAAACGAAATATCTAAAACTTTATTTAAAGGTGTCATTTGTTTAAATTAATACAATAATATTTGTAATATTTAATTTAATATGATCCGTCGTTTTTTGTGTTATATACGGTGCTTACTTAAACTAATATGTAAGAATAGAAACATTAGAACAAGTTGAAGATACATTCGTTTATTTATTTATTTTAATTTGCATAAATTCAAATTATATTAATTATAATTAAGTTTTAGAGAAATTAATTCCAGTGAAATTATAACATTACATGCATGATGCACTTTGTACAGTACAATTTCTCTGGTTTCTTTATTACGAGTCATGGAGATAACAAACTACACGCATTTAAACATGATGAATGGGAAAAAAGACAAAAATCGACTCTGATTATACACTTATTTAACATTTGAAATTTAATTAATAGGTTATACCGGCACTGCAAATGCAAAATATGTGCATGTGGTTCTTTGCGAAATAGAAATGCAAACACACGCAACGAGTCACAAGTCAAGGATAGATAGCAAAGAAAGTCGATAAGCTAGAAAATTAAAGTTTAATTTATGTAACGTGGTTTGCTTTCATTTCAATAGGCAACTTTTGTCTATATATTAATGAAGCTCAACAAGTTTATAATAAATTTCCAAGCAAACTAAGTTTATAATCTCTTAATTAAGGTGTAATTAAATACTATCACAATTTAGTTTTAATTGCGAACCCCGCGCGCCGCGTCTCAAAGAAATAAACTACTATTGGGTTCAAAAATAAAAGGCATTGATTTTTAATTTGCCTTTTGCTTAAATTAGCGTTTTTCTTGCTTTATCTGTCATTGGAATAGTATCGTGTATTTCTTATAACTTGAATGTATTTGCTGAACTTGAAATCATGTCCATAAAATGTATGATCTGTTTGTAGTTTGCATTTTGCGAAAACATGTACCCCTCGCCTTTCTGCGTCTTGCACGGTGCATTTAAAGCCGTGATTCATGCATTGTTCGCTTGCAGTTGCAATTTACACTCACATTTCGAACGTTTGCGGTTGCTGTTGTATTAAAACTTTGAAAAAGCAAATAACTGCAGAAATAAATATTTAAGTGGTTTCGTGAAATTCGACCGCGATGGCGTATCTGGTGTTGTTCTTGATCGTTTTTCAGTTGGGATTGTTGTGGATTATTCATACTTGGAATTTATTTGCATAAGAAGTAACAAGCTAAAAACGAGCGAGCTAAATTTTTTATTGGCCCAGTTTATAATTGGTAGCTTCTATAACATATGCCCCGAAAAAACGAAGTCAAATTTAAAGACGTTATCATCACACGTATTTTGAATTTGTAAGTCAAACAACAAAAACAAAAGAAAATTTAGTAGTTCAGAATTTTCTTAAAACTCTTTGTGAAGTATGATATAACAGTAACATTTCACTCGATTGATTCAACGCAACTTAATTTTGATGTAAATAAATACACTCCGTTTCAATTCTATTGAAATCGAAAATTGTTGTTTCAAATCCACTGTAACTTGAATCAATTTGCATTCGATCTCATTGTTTTGCAGACGACATTGCACAAACATTTATTTATCACTTGATAGAAAGATCTACGCATTGCAATCATAAAGAGTTTGTATCAACTCGTATCCCACTTCAGATGAAATCATATTAAGCACAAATGCACGTGTCCCGATTTCAACCTATGGGATTAATCATCACACCGCCCCACTGAGCATAAATGTATCTACTTTAATCAACATTGATTTTATGCTTGCAACACCGTGATCAGTTCGCGATCATTCGTCTGTGAAGTTAAAATGTGCGCGCTTGAGTTCTCCGATATTACGTACACTGTTCCATCACTAAAAAGTGAGTAAATGTTTTTAGAGTGACTTATAATAATAAATTTTCGAGGGTTCTAAGCTTTAGTGGTAAGTCCTACACTCGGTCAAACGGGAGACAATTAAGTAGTGAAATTAATGATTTCCGAAAATTTTGTTGAAATTAGGTGAAATCTTGTTGTAGACTCTTCTGTTGACTTCTGACAACATAGGTAATAATTAGGTTGAAGTGGACTTGATATGCATTAAACTTCGCTTCAATAATAACCCAAATAATAGCGCATAAATTGGCGCCGAATTGTGTAATCATGAAATGTGCGTGCTGAACTTTCGCCTTTGACTTTTATTATCACGTATGTGTAACTCCTTGCAATTCTATTTTTCTTGATCATGTTCAGTGTATGTGTCCCACGTGCGCAGAATGGTTGTCGGTGCAATAAAGTGGTGTATGGAAATTTGGGCCCGTGATAATTTATCACATTGTGTTGCTTTTAATAGCATAATAGAATATTTTGTTGCTTCAGACTACAACAAGAGATTTTAAATGTTAAAAGTTCAGCTATTTTGACATGTGTCATTAGAACTTTCAGCAGTTATTAATTGATTAAAGGAGTGGTACTATTAAATCATTTATGACAAACAATTCTAGTCTAGTCGCCGACTGCACATATACATAAGAAATAATGCCTAATATTAAATAATGCATACTAAAACCAAACTTTTATTGAAATTGATTTGCATATTTGCTAAAATTCAAAAACATTAGATTACAGTTTAAAATTTATCAATATTCAGCTGCCATCACCTTAAAATTGTAGTTTTTCTTATTTCACTTCCTAATTTAACCTTGAAACTAATTACAAACTTGAAGATATTACTATCAACTTTAGCAATTTTTATGATTACAAAACCATTTTATAAGATTATTTATTCTACAACGCATACCAAACAAAATATATCCAATTTAAATAATTAACTTCTTTTAAAGAAACAAGAAAAACCATTCTTCATGAAATCAATGGCCACTTCTCTGCAGGATGTCTTATTGCCATCATGGGTCCATCAGGAGCAGGAAAATCATCTCTCCTCAATATCCTAACAGGTTTTGTTACCAAAAATGTTACCGGAAAAGTTCGTGTTGATTGCGCAGAACGTAATATTGATGAGTTCAAAAAAGTTTCTTGTTACATCACTCAAGACGATGCCTTATGTGAACATATGACAGTTGCTGAGAATATGATGTATGCAGCTGACTTTAAACTAGGACCAAGAGAGGATTATAATTCGAAATTATGTCAAGTATAAACTGAGCAAATCACAAATTTAATTGCTTACTTTACTAATCTATTGTTGTTGGTTTCTAACAGGTTAATGAGATTTTATTGTCTTTGGGTTTATACGATCAAAGAGATACCATCACAAAGAGACTATCAGGAGGGGAAAAGAAGCGTTTATCAGTTGCTCAAGAGTTGTTAAGTGATCCAATGTTTTTGTTCTTAGACGAACCAACAACGTAAGAGAAAATATTATAATTTGTGTGATCTAAATTTATAGTCTAAAATTATTTTCCACAGTGGTTTAGACAGTTTATCGTGTTTTCAATGCATCAATGAACTGAAAAACCTCACACGTCAAGGCAAAACTGTAATCTGCACAATTCACCAACCCTCAGATGGCATCTTCAAACTCTTTGATCAAGTCTACGTGTTATCACAAGGCAGATGTACTTATCAAGGAGACGTCAAACAATTGATTCCATTCTTTGACAAACTCAAACTTCCATGTAGTTTGTTTTCGAATCCTGCTGATTACAGTAAGTACACATTGTTTGTTGACACAAAATAGCTTAGTCTAACGAATTATTGCTCACTCCCTATTTCAATTAACATCAATTACTTTTAACAAATTAAACACGGCGTAAAGTAAGAGTACATAATGCTAAATAATAAATATTTCATGGTGTAAAACCATTCACACAAAGATGCATTATCGCATAATTCGACGATTTGACGACTAGATCAAGGTTGCTGCTGCAATTGTTATGCAATTTCTGCATTCGAGTGTCGACACTTTACACGCATCGTGTGTAGAATTGGAAAAGACTATTGACTCAAACGACTACGTTAAGCAATAACAAAATATTGCAAAGTTTTTAATTAATATTTTCATGCATTGCTGCAATGCAGTTCAATTGGCAGTTTCTTGGGTTTCTGCATTAACCTTATATTGAATATTAATAACTTGTTATAGATGTAGTATTTATGACTTCTACTTCCTACTTCATAGGGTATTACGTAATACCTACTTGATTCTGTTAACAACAGTGCTTACTTTTTGTGTTAATGCCCGTAGCGCACTTCCAACTTGTGTGCCTCTCACCTGAGTGCCGCAACTTTCTAATGGATTAGAAAACGAATTTGTTTCACACTCGAGAGGCAGGAATTAATTTACTTCTTGTTTATAATCGTTAGAATGATTTTAAATATTTTACATTTTAGTCATTGAACTCTCAACTGGAGATTATGGCCTTGATAAAATTGATCTTATGATTGAAGCGATTGATAACGGGCGTAATCTTTCCTTTACAACAGAAGAAGACATCAAACATAAGCCAGCAATCAACACAAAGAGCTGTCTGCCGACATTTTATGAATTCAAGATGCTGGTAAAATGGCAATGGTTGAAACTACATCGTAATAAAGTCGGTAAAACATTTCAATACATAGGAATAGTTTTTATGAATTCAGTTTTAGACTCTGACACACTTGCGAATATTTGGTAGTATTTCGGTTTGTTTGCTTATCGGTGCATTGTACTTTGATTCCGGGAATGATGCTTCCCGTATGTTGCATAATTACTACATGTTGCTATTTTTTATCATTGGAAACACGCAACCTGCATTAATGTTAACTATTTTGTTCTGTAAGCCGTTTAATAGAAATTATAAATATTAGCAGCATGTCTAAAATGAATTGGTTTTTAGTCCCCAGAGAAGCACTAATCTTGAAAAAGGAAATTTTTAATGGGTACTATCGACTGATAAATTATTTGCTGGCGAATACATTGACTGAATATCCAGTTGCAGTAAGAATCATCAAAATAGAGAAGACTTCTTTGAACATCTATTTCTATTTTAGTTATTTTCTACGGCTTTAACATCAGCAATTACGTATTTAATGACAGGACAACTCATGGAATTGCGTAGATTTGCTATGTTTTCCTTGGGGCAACTTTTTGTTATTTTAATGTCACAAAGTTTGGGCCTTTTAATTGGATCAGGCATGAAATTAGTGGTAATATTGAAATTAATTTTACATGTTAGGTTTTCTAATGTTTCTATGTTCTAGAATGGCATTTTTGTTGGTTCAATCATTTTGACTCCCCTAATGTTATTAAGTGGCTTTGGTTTCATGTTGAAGGATATTGCTATGTCAGTGCGCTATATTTCTAACTTTGCATACTTGAAATACTGCCTTAGTATGTTATCAGTTGCACTTTTTGGAATGGACCGTCCCAAATGGAAATGTCCTACACAAGAATACTGTCTCTATATGCGTGGAGAAGACTTTATTAGTGAAATTGGGGTTGATCTACAACATTATTGGCATGACTTTGCATTTCTCTGTACCAACTACTGTGTGATTAAAATAGCTACTTACTTTGTGTTGCGGAATCGCATGAATAAATAGACTTCATTGAAATTATGTAAAATTCTCTCATTTTAATTATATTCTATTACATCACATTACATTATGTTTATTAATTTAAAATTAAGGGAAATAATCAAAAACAATAATAAACCAATTCGAATGTTTATAGAGATAATCTGTACCTCATTATAAAATAAGTTAAAAATTTTACAGCAAAAAGCCAAATAATTAGAACATTAAAATATGTTGAGTAGTGCCATGGATCAATGCCAAGATCAATGAGGAATCTATGGGGTTCTTTGTAGAAGCAATAGATTTTATCATCAGGGCATTCCAGTTTTCGTACTGATAGACCGAAGATAGCAACCAAACATCCTTGCAAGCCATTGCGGACATACCCTAATCTGCCAAGGCGTTCAAATACCCAAAACATGTCTCTGAACATCATGGCGTACCCACTTACAACCATCATTGGAAGTTGGGTTACTGAACAAACTAGCAAAGAAGCCTGTAGGAGACAAACATTTTAGCTTAGGTCTAAAAATAATGAGAAAGAATTAAGCATTTATTTACACTGATTGAGAGATTTAAAGTCCCAAAAAAGAAACCAATTGCATTAACCACGCATCCGAAAGTAACCATAAATAATTGATAAATAAGGATACGTTCAACTTCGATTGGTTGTCCTCCCAAATACCATGCCAACATAGAGGATGTTGAAACAGCCAATAACTATAGAATCAACAAAATAATTGTGTCAATAAACTGCAAACATTCTTAATTTTATAAATGTGATAAAATACTTACAGAAATTGGTAAATCCAATATAAATATTGATATATAATATTGTAATATACTGTAATATCGATTGTAGCATTCCCTTTTAATTAATTCCATTTCTAAAGGAACTAAAACCAAACCAAGCCTTTTAACTGTATTCTATAATTATAGTACAGATTATAAACTACACTACTATACTAAAAGAAGACCTACAAGATAATATTGGATACATAAAACCAGTAAGTAATACATTTGCAGTTGTCCCAAGTGCAAAATGATAGTTAAACATTACTTTTGAGGCGTCATTTCCAAAGTCCCAAAAGAGGAGACCCAAGAAAAATGCCAACAGATTACTTCCTAAAATGCGCATTGGTACCATTATCATATTTCGGGACATTTTAATCGTTTCACGATGTAGCAAAGTTTTAAATTGATAAAACCAAGAAGCATTTGATGTCTTTAGAGCATTGGTGTCACAGAAAACTTGATTCGGTTCTATAATAATTTAATTAATACTATTTTAGAGAAGAACGTATTGAAATAATATACTCCTAGAATTACGTTCGATATGAGTACATCTATTTTGAGATGCCTTGATGAGAAGTTCAGCTTTGTCTTTTCCATAGTCGCCAGAACATAATTCAATCACTAAAAATAACAATAAAGTAGTTTACGATTGATAATAAGTACTGTGCAATTAAATTTCAATTGAACGTATTCAAGGATTTTATTAAATGTTTCTTGTTTATAAATAAATATTTAAACGATGATAGATTCGATCTTGTGTCAACCGAACGCACTTCGTCGTCATTATTGCAATCAGACGCGTTACCAATTGAGGCACATAATTTAAATAATTGTGGTTAAATTGCAAACAATCTAAAATTACATTTTTATAGCAACGTATAATTATTACGTATAGTTAACGACTTTGGTTATGTAATAAATTAGTTGATAACAACTCAATCAATGAGTACATTGATCAATAAATTAGTACAGCAGTTAAAAAACAAATAAAATATTTATATAGTTAAAAACTCAATCTTTCTATACAAGTATAAAACTTACAATAATCTGCTGGATTGTGATAAATATTACATGGCATTCCATGCTCATCCAAAAAGGGAACCAATTCTTGGGGGCGTCCTTGATATGCACATTGTCCATCAACAATCACATACGCACAATCAAAGAGTTCAAAGTGATTAGCACACACTTGATGGATTGAACAGATTACGGTTTTACCACTGGCGGCAATCTTTTTAAGATAAGTAAGGATTTGATGTGTTGTGTTGATGTCCAACCCTCTATACCACAAGTGGGTCAATCAAATAATACTTTAATCTATAGTTAATTAATAAACTCACGTGGTGGGTTCATCCAGGTAGATAATTTGTGGGTCACTGATCATTTCCAGTGCCAAGGCAAGACGTTTCCGTTCACCTCCTGAGAGGTTCCCAGCTCTGGTTTCACGTAAGGTGGTAAGACCAAAAGAATCCAAGAGTTCAGAGATCTGAAGAACGAGGAATGTTATATAAGGTAGTTGTGGTTCTTGTGTGGAAAGTATACAATTGTGGCTTTTTCGAGAGTAGAATGTGACACACCAAGTTTAAAATCGGCCGCGTAATGCATGTTTTCTGCGACGGTGAGTAAATCATTTAGGTGGATGTCTTGGGTGAGATAACATGAGATCTTAGTGAGGTGTTTGAAGTCTGTATCAACTTCATTAATTTGCAGCTGCCGATAAGATGCGTTTTGATATCGGTAACCACTGATTGCATTTAAGAGAATAGTTTTGCCGGAGCCAGAAGTTCCCATAATTGCAACTAAGGAACCTCCATTAAATTTACCTGTGAGATTGTTTAAAATTTTTTTACCTGCAAAGTAAACAACATAATGACTTTAATAAGGTGCAAGTGTTTATGTAAGTTTAGCATGTTGACTAAAAGTCAAGGTTAAACAAAATTACCTTTAAATGTTTTATAACAAAGTCCACTAAAAAACAATTCACACGTGTCACTATTATTATACTTCATTTTTAAATTGATTTAATTTGAACAGATCTTTCTAAGTATTTTAAACATTACTTTCATTTGTTTTAAATTGTCTCAACTGTTGCTCTTCGGAGTTGCAAATAATTTATTCTAAACAAATATCAAACCTTACAACCTGCCTAGAAATGTCGAATAAAGGTAGGGATTGAATATATATTAGAAACGCTCGGATATATTTAAACACATCTTTAAATTCGTAGAACTTTTAATTGTAATTACAATGTATCGGGTATTCTGACGGTAAGCACAACAGAGCAGTTAATATAAGTGAATGAAATGAACAAAGTAATGACCAATTAAAGTATTTGTTGAATGATTAGATTATGTCAATTTAGTGACGTATGCACGTATGTTGCGATAATTAATGTTAGTTATTTTTGAAACCTACTATAACCATGCGGATTGTTGATACCGTACTTGACCTCTATTCCATTATGCTGCATGAACTACCAAAGTCAATTGCAATTACTAGGACAAAATTCCTTGAATGAGATTAGTAATTACTTTTCCTAATCTTTAGCTGTAGCCACATATTTTGCCACTAAGAAAATGTGCAAATACAAAAACTAATAAAATCACACAAATCAAAAACGAAGCCACACACTAAGTTACCGAAGAAGGCAACAAGCCAAAAACGTTCTACAAATTTATAATATCTTGTAAGTGTTTAGTTAAGTTTCATCTTCATAACAAATAATTACAGTTAACATTGAACAGTTACAAGTGAACAGCACAAAGAATATTATTAAATATATGTGGCACTGTTGGGATTTTTTCAGAGTATCGTTGAGTGTAGTTACGAGGTGTTTAAGATTCATTATGTTGATAAAACTTCACTATAACACTTTTTGTCACTTGGTATAACGTTTTCGGCATGTTGCCTTCTTCAGTATATACTGAATTTAGTGTAGTAAGTGTATAGTAAAGTTTTATCCACACAATGAATACTTCTGGTTTTTATATGCACATGCTAGCAGAACATGTTATTTTTACATTTTATGTGAGTGTGTGCATCTCACACAATGCAGCCAAACAAGTACCCCACGATGTTGAGTCATTCACCTAACAAGATTAGTGTGCATACCATGTAGAATATTATCAAACAAATAATAACGACAATGACAAATATTTCATTTATCTGTTTATGTTAATATGCCATATCTGTAAAATGTATTCACAAACATTTAAATTCTTCATTGAGATAATCTGTATCTCATGGTAAAGTACGTTCCAACCCGTACAAAAATCAACCACGCAATGAGGACATACAAAGACCAGTAGAAATCATAAGGATCAATACCAAACTCGTGTAATAACTTGTGAGTGTCTTTATAAAAACAATAATTTTCATCTTCTGGACAAGGCAATCGTCGGGGTGATAAACCAAATACAGCTATCAAACTGCCTTGCAATCCCGTGCGAGTGTATCCGAAAAGGGATGCTCTTTCTATGATCCAGGGTAAGTCTTGGAACATTATCACATATCCACTAATGGCAAGCAAAGGAACTTGGGTAAGACTACATAATGTTATAGCCGTCTGAAATAGAAACTGATAACAATTCAAGATGAAAATAAAGAATTAATAACCTACTCTGATGGAGGTAACAAGAGTACCAAAAAAGAATCCTACTGCATTAACTACATTTCCCAATAGGACCGTGAAAAGTAAATAAAGGGCAATTCTTTCGGGTTCGGAAGATTGTCCTGAACAATAGTATGAGATCCCTCCTGATGCTAAAAATGTAAGTAACTAAAAATATAAAAATTAATAGAGTTTACAAGTTCAATATGTTTTTATACTTAGTAGATACCGAAACAGGTAGATCTAATAAAACAATTGCTATATAATATTGCAAAACAGAGTAATATTGATTGTGGAGTTCTCTTTTGATGAGGTCCATTTCCAATGGAACTGGAACCAAAACTCAAGTTTAATTCTATAATAAACTTAACATAGCAATTTGTTTTGTGCTGAAAATTTACTTACATATTAACATTGGACACAATAAACCACTTAAAATTACATTGCTGGCCACTGCCATAACCCAATTATAGTTAAACAACACTCGTGAAGCATCTGATCCCACATCCCAGAAGAGGACACCAATAATTGAACAGAGCGTACAACATCCCAGAAATCGTAAATATGTCAAAAACTAAAATGTGCAGACATTAGTATTATACTGAATTAATTAGTTTTGCGAATAGCCTACCGAATTTCGATACATCTTAATAAATTCCCGTCGTACCATAGCTTGGAATTTGTATCTCCATCCTGCATTATTATATCGCATATATTTGATAGTGTCTTTCTTTTTATGATCATCTGTGAGTAAGCAAAAATCATTAAATTTTAACATTAATGTCTAAGAGTCAGTCTAGTTGAATTAAAATTGATCGTGGGCGCAGTATGGCTCTCAGCCTTCACTGCATTATATTATATCAATTACTATAATTATTATTAGTTGTTATCAAGACTGGATTTCCTGAAAATGTTATTACTGGACATTTTCTCAGAAGAATTCGAACGGTGTCGTTGCTGCAGTTAGGCGCGCGTTTAATTGAACGTAAAAATTAAACTTGTTAATGTAGTAAATTACCAGAAGTTGTAATTGTTTTGTCGTCATTTTTGTACAAATAGCGTGAGTCATATGCAATCAAGTTCAAACGCGGTCATGACTATGATTAACACAATATGTACAAAACGTACAAATGTTTCAGAGTAATACCACAAATATTTTTTTATTCTCAAGAAACTATAGGATTATAATAACGATTTATAAAGTATACTTACTGAGTGATGAAAATGGTTGACCATATGTTCTATTTAGTGATGCTTTGACTAAATAATTGATTTTATCTTTTCCAAAGTCCCCACAACACAATTCAATTACTGTAACAAATTAAGAACAAAATTCTTGAGACATTACGCCAAGTATTAATAAAATGATGCAATCATTGATTGTCGTACGCATGTCTTCTGATAAGAATGCAATGTAAATTTAAATAATATAATTAGCGCTACTGACTTTTGAACTGCGCCTTATCTTAGAAAAAATCCAACGCGTAGGAAATAACTTTTATCATGTTTTAAATGCCAACATACTGTTTTATATAGCTTGTGTTTCCTGGTATGAGGAAAGACACTCACCATAATCCGCTGGATTGTGATAAATATTACATGGCATCTCATGTTCATCCAAAAAGAGGACCAATTCTTGAGGGCGTCCTTGATATGCACAATGGCCATCAGCAACAACATATGTATAATCAAAAAGCTCAAAATGACTGGCGCATACTTGATGAATTGAACAGATTACTGTTTTACCACTGGCTGCAATCTTTTTAAGGAAAGAGAGAATTTGTTGTGTTGTGGTGATGTCCAACCCTCTATACCACAAGCAGGTCAATCAAATAATGCTTTAATTCACACTTAGCTAATAAACTCACGTGGTGGGTTCATCGAGGTAGATAATTCGTGGGTCACTAATCATTTCCAGCGCCAAGGCAAGACGTTTCCGTTCACCTCCTGAGAGGTTTCCAGCTCTGGTTTCACGTGAGGAGGTAAGACCAAAGGAATTCAAGAGTTCAGAGATCTAAAAAGTGAGCAATTAGCTATTGAATGATTGTGCTGTTTGTGTGAGAAACATACAATTGTATTCTTTTCCAGAGGAGTTTTTGATGTTCCTAGTTTAAAGTCAGCTGCATAGAGCATATTTTCCTCGACGGTAAGAAGGTCATTAAGGTGAATGTCCTGAGTAAGGTAGCTGGATATACAAGCGAGTTGCTCGAAATCAGTTGGGTTTCCATTGATATACAAAGAATTGCAGTTTGCATTTTGATAACAATATCCACTTAAGATGTTCAAGAGTGTTGTTTTACCGGAACCAGATGGACCCAAAATTGCAATCAATGATCTTCCCTTAAAGTGTCCACTAACATTTTTTAAAATGACTTTTCCTAAACAATGTGAGATAAGTCATCCCAATAAAGAAAATCCTTTGTCTCTTCATCTTACCATTCTTTGTTCTACTGGAAAGTTTAGTAAACACCAACTCACAGCTTTCACTTAAAAAACAATTATTTCCGTTCATTCTACCACTTATCGCAGAACTTTCTTCACTCGCGCCTTCTTTCTTTTATGAGTCGCACATGCATATGATTCACACCGACGTGCTCATCAAAGGCAGCAAGAAAAGCAAGTCAGCCGAGTCAATTCTCTGGCCACTCTCTGCTTGGTGGATGTGGAACGCGCTCGAAACGTGCTCGCTTGCATAAACAGATATAAAGATGCTCCCAACTTAAAACAAGATGAACATGCTGATACCAGTAGCATGCGCAAATTCTACTGAAACAAAGTTGGCATTTAACATAAACATGTAGATTAGAGTGAAAAACATAGTTGTTTGGTGTTTTCGACATTAGGTTTGCGATAGGGTCATTCATTCAAGGCATGAATTAAATATTACTCATTATATGTTTGTCTATTTGATAAGACAATGTGCGCTTGGCTGGAGAAATTTAATTTGAAAACAGCTTTGCAACAATGAGTAACTGTAATTTATTGTTAGTCAAACAATGGTTTTTGTATGTAATTGGGAAATAAATCGTAAACAAAATATATCAAGTAGATCAGTAAGTAATACTGAATTGTTATGATGATTTTATATTTATTTAGAATAATATAAACAGTATTTATTATCAAATTTAAAATCAAATACTCAAACAATTTTGAAGTAAGTGATTGAGTGCATAAAATGTTTAATATTCATTATGTTTATTTATACTCAATTTAAAATTTATTTGTTATTTATATATAAAAAGTATAATAAATTTATATAAACACAATAAGTTGAAAGTTTTTAAAATTTTGTATTTAGTGTATACGAAGTTGCCTAAAGTATTGAATTAAAATTCAAAAATTTCCATCATATATTTACCTAACTTATTCTTAATGCAAATTTACTTTGAGTAAAAGAAAGCTTTACTTTCCAATTGTTATAATGTTTGTTGTCTAAATAGTTAATTGATGATACAAACGTAAAACATAAAAAAATAGCAAATAATGTATTTCAGTTTGTTACATCCTTAGGAATAGTAAAATAGTGGCTAAACCCACCGACATTGTAAACAAGAGCCCAGTTAGATTTGCTTTAGTTTTTGTTGTTGTTGTTGTTGTTGTTGTTGTTGTTCTATGGCCGCGGGGCAATCCACTTGAATCCAACCTAACGCACCTGAGTGCATCGTAATTTGTTCCATTCTATTCTTTCAATGTGGATCTGCATTGTGTTATCTGCACTGACCACCCACAGAATCTTTGGCAAATCAGAAGTATTTTGTTATTTTTGGAGCGCACTGTAACCATCCTGTATACTGACACCTTACCTGACCTCCATTTCATTATACTGCATCAACTACCAGGGTTATTAGCAGTTATTGGGACCAAAATCGGTGGAAATACATATTGCATTGAATATACCCCTAGCAGGATTTAAACCTGTGTCCTCCGAATATGTACCTCGTTGTCACTGCTACAGTCAGACTGCTTACCACCGGTACTACAAAGCAGGGCGTATTATTTACGAAAAAATAAAAAAAAACGTGTATGAAGGAAAGTAATCTTTTATCTAAGATATTATTTTTGATTATTAAAATGACTTCCTTAAAGTATCACCTAATATTAATTTCAACTGAATTTTGTATTTAGATTACATAATAGCAAGTGGAAATTTGATAGACATTTAAAACAGGTTTTCTCTAGTTTCTATAGCTTAATGAGTGACAATTAAACAATCATTGCTACTGCCTGTAACCTGTTGTAATCAATCACTTTTTATGTATAATTAATATTACTTGACGTTATTTTCACAGTATAAATTGACGATAAAGAATATATTAACTCTAGATAGGTTGTAACGGTTTCGATCGCGTTATAAAATTGTAAAAATTGCGGCATCTTTATTCGTATGTTAACGTTAGTAATGTATAACATTAGTTTTTCTACGGTTTGCCAATTTCTTTTGCTGTTTTAAATCTTTGTTATAGACTAAAATTTGTATTTCCAAGTCTCTTATTTATTTAAATAAGTTTTCTATCACTAAATTTCTCAGACGAAACTTAAATATATTTCTCAAATTGTATTTTTATATAAGATATACAACTTGTTTGGATTTTGTGTTTTATTTAAATTATATTTTGTGGAATAATTATTCTTACTTGCATTTGGGAAAATAACTAATAACATGGAGACTACAAGTGAATTATATTTTAAAGGTTTACAATGTACCATTAAAAATCAAGGTAATAAACAAAAAAAAAGTTTAAATACTTTTTAACAAATAAACATATTTTTAAAGGAAAGCAAATATTAAAAAACATCAATGGGGTGTTTCCTCCATCATCTTTAATTGCCTTGATGGGACCTTCAGGATCAGGGAAAACAACTCTTCTTAATATTCTCAGTGCTTACAATTCACAACAAACTACTTATGATAGTTTACAAATAAATGGAATGGATATAAATTTTGATTATCTTAGAAGCATCTCTTGTTACCTGACGCAAGACATCTACCTCAACGATTTACTCACCGTCGAAGAAAATATGCATTACGCAACTGATTTTAAACTTGGTGTGTCACATTCTACTCTCGAAAAAGTTACAATTGTATATTTTCCACACAAGAACCACAACTATCTTATATAAAACTTTTCGTTTCTCAGATCTCTGAACTCTTGGATTCTTTTGGTCTTACCACCTTACGTAAAACCAGAGCTGGGAACCTCTCAGGAGGTGAACGGAAACGTCTTGCCTTGGCACTGGAAATGATCAGTGATCCACAAATTATCTACCTGGATGAACCCACCACGTGAGTTTATTACTTAACTGTGAACTAAAGCATTATTTGATTTACCCACTTGTGGTATAGAGGGTTGGACATCAACACAACACATCAAATCCTTACTTATCTTAAAAAGATTGCCGCCAACGGTAAAACAGTGATATGTACAATTCATCAAGTGTGTGCTGGTCACTTTGAACTCTTTGATTTTGCGTATGTGATTGTCGATGGACAATGCGCATATCAAGGATGTCCCCAAGAATTGGTTCCCTTTTTGGATGAGCATGGAATGCCATGTAATATTTATCACAATCCAGCAGATTACAGTAAGAAATACTTATTTTCTTCGATATTTAATACATAAATTATTATATTAACTGGTTTATTGACTTTTAAGTAATTGAATTATGTTGTGGTGAGTATGGCCAAGATAAAAGAAAACAATTAGTAGAAGCATCACAATATGGTTTTCAAAACATAAAGAAGAATCCTAAAGGTGAGTTGACTCTAGAAGTGTTTCAAATTAATTTACATTCTAACCAATTTATTTAGAAATTATTCCAAGCACAATAAAATCCAACAATAACATAGATGTTAATTGGAGTTATAAATTCAAAACCTTATTACGACGTGAAAGAATTAATCTACAAAGAAACTGGGTAATTTTATTATTAATATAGTTTTTGACAGAAATCATAGCTTATTGTTTAAAGTTTCTAACGCATTTGCGTTTTTTTGGAAGTATTTTCATGGCATTGTGTATTGGAGCTTTATTCTACAATATCGGGTGTGATGCAAGCAAAGTGTATACCAATTACAACCTGGTTATAACAATAACTTCAAATTTGATATTGACTGGTCTAATGTACCCAATTCTATCATGTACGTACTATTAATTTAATATAGCGCACAATATTAAATTAATCAAGTCAAACTTTGTCAAAATAGTTCCACAAAAGATGGAGATTACAAAACGCGAAATACACAATCACTACTATTCTATTCTGCATTACTATTTATCAACAACAATATGGGATTTTCCGATATCAGTAAGTGTTTACAATAAGAATAATCAAGTTATTTTATTACTGTATTTCTAGGTAGTAACAATAATGTCATCCAATATGTTAATCTACTATCTTACTGGACAAAATTTGGAATTACAACGAGTCTATGTCTTTGTCATCTTCACTTTGGCCGTTGGTACAACAGTTAATGCTATTGGCTTTTTCTTTGGAACTTGGCTCAATTTGCATGTGAGTTTAAGATGTACTTTCATATATAACAAATTAAAAACAAATTGTTATTCTAGGATGCTTTAGTTTTATGTTCCTGCTTTCATATAATCTTGATGTCTCTAAGTGGTTTTGCAATATTGCCGCAAGATGTGCCATATTTATTTAATATTCTCTCAGAATTTTTTTACCCTCGAACAGCGGTACAAGGATTTTTAGTTGGAATCTTTGGTCTTGATCCTCAAGAGTTACATTGCCCTGAAGAGAGAGGGTATTGTTATTTCACTAGTGCGCATCACTTTCTGGAAACTTTACAATATGATCCATTAGATTACATCTCTCCTTTGTATGTTATAGCGGCATGGTATATCATAATTAGAGTGATTACATATTTTACTATGAAATACAGACTCTCATTTCTCAGGTAACAATTATCATATTTAAGATTAGTTGTATTTATTATAAGAATGGGTTATTTTTTTAAAGTGTGTGTTACTGCATTTGTTTAAATACTGTGTAAAAATAAAAATAAACAACAAATATAGAAGTAAGACGTTCGTTGGCCAGATTCTTTTGTTATGGGCACTTTTATTTGCAAATCTTTCTTTAGCTATCCTGAACCAGTGCTTCTCAACCACTGTACCACAGCGCTTTTGAGTGCAATCAAATTTTGATATTTGTAATAATGTTATATAATCCTAATTTTTTAAACTCTATTATGCTATTCGGCGCTATATACCAAGAGATGGCAATCAATCAATTTCAAACTATTGTTATTCGTCCAATATCTCACTTGAAAGGGTGATTTTCATGGTTGAGTTAAGTAAACATCTTTATTATAATAAGATAAACCTAATTTTAACATTAGATATTATTCATGTATTACTAGTATGTATTATTTGTGTAAAAAAACCGAACAAGTCAAACATGTTTTATACAAAAATATTTAGTACGTAAATTCGAACGTAAATTAGCTTTAATATAATGAATATTAGTCAACAAAACACTTAATAAACTTGTTTTCTTTTCTATAACAACAAATTAGTTGAATTTGTCAGTAAGTTTTGCAATTAAGGAACTAACTAGTGAAAACATTATATTTGAATAGAGAACATTACTTGTCACTATGTGCTGGACTACGAACTAATGTAATTGTTTGTTTTTTAGTGATATGGGGTCTAGTATTAGAAGTAAGTGTAATTGATGTCAGTCGCTAATCAGTTGGAATGGTATCAATACGAAATATATGTGTGATTAATAAATAAAAGTTTATACGTGCCTAAATGTTGTTGTGAATTGTGATATTTATGTTCTTATTCTAGATACAATTGTGTTAAAAAACATTAGCTTAACTTAAAAATTTGGTGATCTTAATCAACTTGTAATCAAAATGATAAATATGCTTAAAGTATCAACAAATCTTACTTTTGAAAAAATCACCTATATTGTTGAGGGATTAAAAAGTAAGTTCATAATTATTAAAAAAATATTGATACACTTTCCTTAGTAACTGTGTACAAGGATAAATTATTATACCAAAAGTAAATTAAGCATTAGATAAATAGAGTGTTACTTTGCACTCATTAAAACTCATTTATTTGTCATTTATTTTCGTGCACTATTAAGTTGTTTTTGATTGCATGTGTTGTTATTTAAAGCAAAGCAAACCATTTTAAATAATATAAGTGGTACATTTCCGTGTGGAAAACTAATTGCTATCCTTGGACCATCTGGAGCTGGAAAAACCACACTCTTAAACATTCTAAGCGGATGGAAAAAAAATAAATTTTCGGGGAAAATTATGATCGATAACAAGGAACGTGAACTACAGGAATTCAAAGCTATTTCTTGTTATATCACACAAGAGAGCCATTTGAATGATACTTTAAGTGTCGAAGAAAATTTGAAATATGCAGCAGATTTGAAACTTGGTAGGCGGGTATCTAAGAACACCAAACAGGAAATTGTAAGCTAGTTTAAGATATTATTTATTATTTCAAACAATTTTGTAACTGTAGATTAGTGAAGTTGTGAATAATTTTGGATTAACTGAATCTTTGAAAATATCAACTGGAAGTCTCTCTGGAGGACAACGAAAACGTCTTGCAATTTGCTTGGAGCTATTAAATGATCCAGATATTATATTTCTAGATGAACCTACAACGTATGTTATTATAACCAATAACACTGTGGAACAGTATTAATATATATTCGGTATCTATTTACGAATTGTTATTGCAAGCAGCTAAATAATCTAATAATAATTACGGAAGTTATGAGACAATATATCAAATCGCAACCAAAATTCGGCCAAACACTAAAATCAAAATTAAAATGATTCGAAAATTATGAGAAACCCGTTTTTTTAGTAAATTATGATCGACCGAATGCCGTTAATCTTAGTCAGAAATTTGCTGTTCTACAGTGTAATTGCAATAAACGTTTTTTTTTTTAATTTGTTGGTCCTTAGTGGATTGGACAGTGTTTCCACAACACAATGCGTTCGATACTTGAAGCAATTTGCTGAAAAAGGCAATACAGTCATCTGTACAATGCACCAAGCTCCAGGAAATGTCATCAAGATGCTTGACTTGGTTTATGTGGTTGCAAAAGGCCAGTGTATTTTTCAAGGGGATCCTAAAGAATTGGTCACTTTTCTAGATGACATTAAACTGCCTTGTGAGATTTTTCACAGTCCACTCGAATATTGTAACATTACCCTAATTTATTAATAAGATATTTTACATTTGAAAATGAATAACTTTTAGTAATTGAGATTGCAAATACTGAGGAAAATTCTGAAGTATTAGAAAAATTATTAGAAACATCTGGAAATGGAACAAATTTCGATTATATGCCACAAGAACAGATTAAACAATGTGAGAAAGATATCAATCGCAAGCGAAATGTGAAAAATAATTCATTTCTTGATGATTTATATGAATTCCGTGCAGTGATAAAGAGAGAGATGGTAAAACTTGGACGAGATAAAGTAAGATTCGTTGATTTCTCTACAACTGTAATAAAATCAATTCTTTTTAGATTCTATTGTATTTAAGATTCATAAGCATATTCTTTTATTGTATTGCTCCTGGATTGGTGTGTTATAACATCGGACAAAATGCTACCTTGCTGTATTTTAATTATAATATGATTTTGTTGCATAATTCAATGATGGTAATGTGTTTTGGGCTGCTAGCATGTGTCAGATGTAAGTAACTTAATACGAAACTATCTCATCTTCTATTATAATCTGATTTATACATACATTTATAACCTATTATATTTTAGTTGTACTTAATCAAAATATTATTCGAAATGAATATGAAAATGGATATTATTCAATTAGAAATTATTTCTTGTCAACCTTTTTGGAACTTCCAATTACTGTAAGTCTCTTGAGTTATTCAATTCTAAAATAAGCAAATGCTTAATTTACATTAGATTAGTTTGGTGGCAGTTGGCGCAACTCTATTATATTGGCTTTCGGGACAATACATGACCTACCAAAGGATATTCATGTTTGTTGTCATTTCAATTGAGGTATCAAGTATTGCCAATTCGATAGGAACTATCTTTGGAACGATTTTAGGTTTAAATGTAAGTTCACTACAATCATAATTAATTTATTTAGCTATATGGACTAATACTGGGTGTGGTTACAAAGTATTTAATATTTATTATGTAGATATAACATAACTACAACACTCACTATAAATGTTTATTTATTTAACGTTTTTGTCTTCTTGCCTTTTTCGGTATGAGTTTATTTTGTACTTTGGTTGCTTGTTGATTGGAAAGGTTGAATTAGAATGGTTGACATGAATCACATAATTTTCAAAATACCCATCCCTGACAGAAGAAACACTTTTCTCAAATCTTTCCAATCAACAAGTCAAATATAAAAACAAACAAAATATTAATTTAAGCTCATACTCAAGAAGGCAACAAGTCAAAATCAATATTTTGTAAATGTTATTGTTAAGTTTCATCTACATAATAATTTATATATTTATAAAATTTATTTTTAGCATGCATTAATAGTATTTATATCAATCCATATTCCAATCTTTGTTATCTCTGGATACGGAATCTCCATTGCGGACATGCCACGACATTTCTATTATTTATCCTATTTGTCCTATACTCGTTTCTCAGTAAGGACTTTTATGGGAATTGTAATGGGCTATGATCGTCCTTCATTGATTTGTCCTGAAGACGCCATATATTGTCAGTATAAATATGCGTTACAGTTTTTAGAGGAAATGGGGCTTGAAGATTACTTTTTCGTGTATGACTCCCTTATTCTTCTGGGATTTTATATTGTGTTAAGGATTATAATTTATATGGCAATTAGGTATAGGTTAACAAATGGTATTTATATTGAATAGGTTTTAATACTCATTTAGGTAGTAAAAATTATTATATGGATATTATTAACATTAATATTATTGTAAAAGTATAAATTGCAAATATATTTATAAATATTCGTAAAAAAAGTAGTCAATTTAATGATTTCGTTACAAGGCTTGTTAGAAGTCAATTTATCATGTCAAAATCTGCTAATAAAATTGACTACAATTTTATCAGTTTTAGCATATTTCTCATCTATATAAATACATACTACATTCATAAAATAGATTGTACCCAGTTAATTGTCTGATCCAACAAAAACTTAACAATTAGAACTAACATTAAAAGTACCGCCTTCACAACACTATAAACTTAAGGTTGGTGGGCACTGATCAAAGTAAAGAGGAGAGTAAAAGTGTTTCATGTGCACTGGTTGACTTGAATATTAATTGGGATTGGAGTGGAAGTTGCCTTGTGACAACGGCAATAGACTTAAATAAAGTTTGAGGAGGGATGTCAGTGTTCAGGTTCAGCAACCAGATCAAGTCCAGAGTAAGATTACACGCTCACAAGTTATAAAGTATTGAAATCTCAACAAACAAAATTAAATGATTTTATATAAAAGTACAACAACCACATTTATTTGGCACTCACAAGTGTATTTATTTTTTGATTGTGTGAAGTGGATTTAGTTTGATTCATGTGGTTCAGTAGTTTTTCGCAATCATCACTTTGATTAGTCGATCTAAGTAATCCAAGTGAGTAAAGTGCAATGGCTCATCAGAATTCAATCGGAATTTCTTTTGATAATTTAGCATATAAAACAAAGTTTGGAATAAAACGTGGTACGTAAATAAGCCTATTTATTAATTATGCATTGATACAATTTTATGTTATTTCTCTCATTAAATTTGTAGAAACTAAAGAAATTTTACATGGAATATCGGCCCATTTTCCAGCTGGTCACTTTACAGCAATTTTGGGACCATCTGGGTCTGGAAAATCAACTCTTCTTAATATTCTAGCAGATTGTATTATTTCTTATCAAGGCAAGATTAAATACTATTATAATCAATCAACCAATGAACGAAAAAGTGAATCATCAAACACAAGTCAAGCAGTCGTAATCTACATTCCACAAGAAACTTACCTATGCGCTCAACTCACTGTCAAAGAAACTTTCCAATCCGCAGCTGCGTTTAAAATACCAAAAATCAAGAATTCTGAAAGAGGTTTTACGGCAGAAAGAATTAAAAATATTGTAAATACTTTAGGATTATCTAAGGTTTACCATTCAAGAGTTGGTTGTCTCTCTGGTGGAGAACGAAAACGAGTTACGTTAGGAATTGAACTTTTAAGTGATTTTGATATTATTATATTAGATGAACCAACAACGTATGTTATTGTCATAGTTTTAAAACTAATATGGATTATTGGAATTGAAATAATATGTTTATTTTTAGTGGTTTAGATAGTAAATCATCTCAGATCTGCATTGAGTACTTAAAGTCATTATCTAGCAATGGAAAGACTGTAATTTGTACAATCCACCAACCTTCAGCGACTATTTTACAACGTTTTGATTATTTGTATGTACTTAGTGATGGATGGTGTTTATATGAAGGAACAAATGATCTTCTTATAAATGTTCTAGACAAGTATAATATGAAGTGTCCTCTTTATCACAATCTAGCAGATTATAGTAAGTTGTATTTGGAGTTGCAAACATAATTTTATGGCGAAATAAAGTACTATTAAAGTATTTCAGTTCTAGAAATTGCATCTGGAGAATATGGAAACGCTGAAGATAGTGTGAGAATGCAATTAATTGAGAGATTCAGGCATCCCCGGTTGCAATCAACTCAAGATGATGCCAGTAATTATTTAAAAGAGTTATCTATTTCCGGATATGTAGCAAGCTCATGTTGTCAATTAAAGACATTATTCTATAGAGAGTACTTAAAAACACTTAGAAATCCAGTAAGTATCGTAAAAAGTACTAAAAGAAGAAAAAAGATGTAATCATCGTTTACGGAATTCATTCTCTCATTATTATAGACTTTGACATATTTAAGACTGGCAACCAGTGTTCTTAACAGCTTAGTTCTCTGTTTTATTTTTTGGCAAGTTGGTAATGATGCTAGCAAAGTATGGTTCAATTACAACTCTATTTTGGGATTTGTTTTACATTTGATGATGCCATCTTTAATGCTTACAATATTAACCTGTTAGTATAACATATACCTGTTATCACTTTAATATAAATTGAGATAACTTTTATAGCTTTGATGTTAATAATTTGTGATTTGTCTAATAATTTATAGTTCCCAGTGAATATGCAGTTTTAAAACGAGAGAGCATCAATCGATGGTACTCATTAAAATGGTACTACTTAGCGGTGACCATGATAGACTTACCTATTTGTGTAAGTAGTAGTGCAAAAATCAGCAACTAAAATTAATTATTCGTTTCATGTGCATGTAAAGCAATTATAAATTTAATTGTACTACGTACTTACAGATAATTTATTGTCTCGTATCAAATGCAATTTTCTACGTACTGACTGACCAGGTCTGGGAATTATGGAGATTTATTACCTTTACTGGCCTTGCATTTATGATTATTGTAGTTGCTCAGAGTTTTAGACTTTTAGTTGGATCTTTATTAAATGTTGTGGTTAGTTTTCTTTATTTTTCTTAAATATGCAGTGTACTATAATTACCTTAAAATGCTCATTTTGCACGTTTTTAGAATGGAACATTTGTGGGTTCAGCAATTTCCTTTCCAATGATGTTATTCGCCGGATTCGGAATGACTTTTAAAGATATTCCTCCATATATCAAGTGGATTGGACATTTCTCTTATTTGAAGTATGGAGTAGAAGGAATGGCTGCTAGTGTAATGGGATATAATAGAACAGCTTTATCTTGTTCAAAACAAACTTATTGTCAGTACATTGATTCTCAGGTGTTCCTAGATGAAATGGGGATTGCAAGTAATCAAATTTACCTAGATTATATAGTCTTGATTGGGTTTTTTATTTCTTTGCGGCTTGTTACGTATGTGTGTTTAAAAAAACGGGTGTTTTATAAATTTTGAATGAATTATATTTATTCGATTGTTTACTTGATATTTCTCAAGGTTTTCTGCCTTGAACAATGATATACTCTTGTTAAAGGAGGAAACAGCATTTATATAGTATGCGCGTCAACTTGGCTTATTTGTTATTTTTTGAAGTGGCATGTAACTACGCCGGATATAGCCACCGTACCTGACCTTCATTCTATTATACTGCATCAACTACCAGAGTTATTAGCAGTTATTGGGGCTAAATTCTGTAGAGGTATATGTACCCCTAGCATGATTTAAGCTCGTGTCGTCAGAACATGCTGCCATGCATTAGTCAGAAGGCATACCGACTGAGCCACGGACTGGTGTAATTTGGTTTATAAATCGAAAATTGTTTTGTTGTACTATTTGACTTGAAAATTTTTTGAGTCTTTTTAATATTAATAAAATAAAAAAAAAACAACAAATGTAGAGTTAGACAGGATATCAGCCGGATTGACTAAGGATTGAAGAAAATTATTGAAGAGGAAAGAAGGTGCTGATAATAGACAGGTGATTTTGACAGTTTCCTTTTATCTACTTATATTATTTAATGTGCTATTCCGAGGCTTAAATTTGGGTTTCGTAGTATGGTAGTTTCACTGGGGGCAGGTTACTAGCCCACCGCCCACCCTCCTCCTTTATCCGGGCTTGGGACCGGCAGGATTCTTGTAAGGC